>PVKA01038141.1:0-20466 GCA_004027165.1 Ctenomys sociabilis | reverse complement strand
GCTTTTAGCTCTTCCATGTTGCAGGCTGTGTTTTAAAGCAAAAGTCTTGTCCCCAGCACAGAACATGGGCAGATGGGGTCAGCTGTCCCTGTCTTCCCTCCAAAGGGAGTTTCAGGTGACAGATGGGGATAGCCAGCCCCAGAGGTCAGGTGAGATGTGCAGGGCCAGGTAAGGAGAAGGAGCACTGAACAGAGGCCACAGGAGAACAACAAAGAACAGGCCTGGAAAAAGGAAGACAGGCATTCTGTGGGCGGGGCGGGGGGCAGGGCAGGGTGGTGCGTGGGAGTGGGGAGCGGCTGCCCACAGCCGCGATATCCGCAGAGCACAGCCACCTGCTGCCTGGTAGAACCTGGCCGTGGTTCTGATCCTAAATGACAGCCAGGGTCCGGATTAACACTGGAATTAAGTACTGTGAGAATTTGAGGGGGAAAAAAATGCACATGCAATTCAATTTAAGGATTAAGCAGTCTCATTTGCCAGCAAAGCCATCCTCCTGCAGTGAAGTCCTCCCGCCTGGAACAGGGCCCATCACCTGTAGGCCCCAGGCTGGCAGTGGGGACCACAGCAGGCTGACCTGGGGCGCTGCTGGCCTTCAGACCCTTCTGGCTCCCCAAGAAGGAGTGACTGTGCCCCGCTGCCCCTGCCCCTCGGTCAGGCCACCCTCTAGTCACCCTTCACCACTGAGTTGAAGGGTGACAGGAAGCTCAGGAGGGTGGGCGTGACAAGCGGGCCCCCACTGGCAACAGCGCTGCATCTGCAGTGACCAGGCCTCGGAAGTCCGTGCAGCCCGAGTGGTGCCACCCAGACAGTGCGGGGAGCAGGGGGACAAACTGAGCTCAGGCAGAAAGGCGGGCGCCCCACGGGGCCCGGGAGCCCATCACGTCTACCTCTCCCACCGTGAGCGCCAGGATGAGACTGCATTAAGGGAAGCATCCAAGCCCGCTCAGCTGTGGTTTGGCCAGAACTGGACCCTGAGATCCTTGGATGTCTGCAGTTCAGCCCTTCAGTGCCAGTGGGTCAGAACCAGGTTAAAGCTGCCCCAGGCCCTCGGCTAGAACTACCCAGGCAAGCTGCTGTCTCCCCAGTGATAGGGCACAGCCCTAGGGCTGCTGCCTCTCAACTTGGCCGCACTTGGACTAGGCCTACTTGAGGAATAATCCAAAGCCAGATAGAAAGAGAGGGAAGAGACAGGCTTCCAGGGCATTGCTGGGCATCTGGACCCAGCCATTCTTGAATGATGGCTTCAGTTACACAAAACATCCCAAGGGTGGGAGAACTAGGCTGCTATTGCTTGCAAACTATAAGCATCCTGGTCAACACACTCTTCCTTGACTGAAGGACACAGTCCAAGAAGGGCCTGCAGAGCTCTGGAGGGTGTGGACGTGGCCTGCTGCCCTCCTCATCCCCAGTGACACAGCCTTCAGGCTTCCGTTGCAGCAGACCTCATAGGGAGTCCACGGTCAGTTCACCCGGTCCGTGTCCAGGAAGTATATTTTCTTTGCTTACCTGGAAAATTCTTCATTATCTTCCAGATCCCTTCCCTGAAATTATTATTTTTTCCTTGAGACTTCCTCAGACCAGCCATCTCCCACCCCCAATGTCAATCGTGCATTATGTTTCTCTTGTCCTTTAAGTCTTGGTTTCGTGTGGACCATTTATTTGCCCACCTGTGCTGGACGACAGGGAGCAGGACTCTTGGTACCTGGGTAGGACCAGTGAAATGTTGCAGAACCCAATAAAACATGGGACAGAAAGCCATTCAGCAGATGTGATTGGCTAATGGCTTTCAAAGCCAGCCAATGGGAGCCCCTCAACCCACATGTCCCAAGTCACCTACCCATACCAAGCAGGGGAGCCCTATCCTAGGATGATCCTTTGGGACTTTTCCTTCAGTGCTTGACTTGGCGAAGAACCTTGGCTGTTGAGTCTCAAGCACTGGGGCTGGAGCCTGGGTCTGTCCCTTCCAGAACTTGTGACCAAAGGAAAGTTCTATAATTTCTCAGGACCCGGCTTCCTGTATTGGATTTAATGACATGATATCTGTAAGAACCTGAGCCGGCGTACAGCACACTGTAGAAGCACCCAATAACTGCGAGGTGCTATTGTTCACTGTGGAGAAAATGAGGTGAAAATGAACAAAAACTCTGATGAGGGCTTTTCTGCCCTTGGTTTCGTATTAAGTGGTGTTTCATGTGGGTGCATACCACGTCGCCCCGTTTAATTGATTCTGAAAGCTCAAGGCAGCTGGGAGCACAGGTATGCTATTTAAAGACGATTAGCAAAGATGCTTGTGGTCATTTTATAAAATGTAGAGCATCAGGTCTTTAGTGAGGAATATCATTACATCGTTTCTAGGGGGGAATTAGATTAGATTGACATCATTTTGACTAATAAGTGCATTTCATAGGCCTGGGCTCTCCTAGGCTGGGGGAAGAGTAGTTCACAAGGGTGGGAGCTCATGACAAATCAAACTTCCAGGCCTAGGTACTGGGAGCCGTCTGTCCACCAGTGCCAGGCAGGGAGGCCTCCTGTCCCTCCCTGGGTACTCAGAGAGCATCTCTATCTCTACGGGAAATTGCGTGCTCCTGCAGAAGTCCTTCTTGGGATTGTTTTCCATCCTGCAGCTTGAACCCAGGGCTTTCATAAGTCTGTGTGCTGAATAGCTGGGTGGAGTAGCTCCTTGTTTTCCACCATGTTGATCTTGGGAAGTGGATCAGAATTCATCTTTCTTGAATTCCATGATTGAGGTTGGGGATGTTTGTTACAGCAGCTATCCTGCCTGACTGGTACTCTCTCTCTCTCTCTCTCTCTCTCTCTCTCTCTCTCTCTCTCTCTCTATCTCTATCTATCTCACAAGATCTTGGTAAACCATAAAGATATTCAGGCCAGGTTTGAATTTGTGATCCTCCCACCTGAGACCCCCAAAACATTTGGATTATGGGAGGTGGGGCTTGGGAGGTGGAGTGTGTGGCGTCACTATATCCAGCCTAAAGGCACCTAAATGGTCTCTGGGCTCCACTTGTCATGAGGAAGGTGAGGCTGAGTTACTGCTCCACATTGGGGGCCAGGCACTGTGCTGGTAAATCTTACTTCCTCTCTGAATAGGGTGTCATGATGATGCCTATTTGAAAGCAAGGCCCAAAGAGGCAAGCTGACTCACTGAGGTCACACAGCACTGTGCCACAAGTAGAAGCCAAGCAGGGCAGTCCTGCTTGTGCCCACCCCGTACCACCTGCCATGCCCTGTCTCATACAGCAGCCAGTCTCAGTCTGAATCCACCAAGAGCTGCTCCAACCTTGAGTCTGGTCCTGTGGGGTCTTCCTGCCAGCTCTGATGAAAATCCAACAGATTCTCTCTGGCTTGACACATGAATGTCCTCTTCTGGCCACAGAGAAGTTCCTGGAAATGAATCCCACAGGGCCTTTTTCATGAGAACGCATGTAAAGTGGAGGAGCAGCCCATCTGGGGAGCATGGCCCTGCTGGGATTTGCCCAAAGGTGCGATGGACAGCAAGTGAGCTGTATGAGCATGGAGAGGGTCCTTGGGCTTGGGATGCAGAGTTCAGCCGAGCTGAAGCCAAGGTACCAGAAGAGCTCTTAGGGGACAGAGACACAAAGCTGTGGGCTGGCTCCAGCACTGCCTGCACCCCAACTCTGAGGAGGGATGTTGGTCCCTCTGTCTCTCACCCTGACCCTGACTTTCAGAAGGTGTGCAGCAAGGGAGGTCATTCAGGCTGGCTGCTGTGACATCTCTGCTCCCTCTCACTTCCCACCCTTCCCCAGCTGGGGAGGTTTGGGAGGGGTCTAGAGGGGCCACAGCAACAAGAGTGAAGGAGTCTGCATTGCTTAATAGCTGGGTGGAGCAGCTCTTTGATTTCCCACCATGTTGGCCTTGGGAAGTGAACCAGAATTCATCTTTCTTGCATTCCATGATTGAGGTTGGGGATGTTTGTTACAGCAGTTGTCCTATCTGACTGATACACTCCTTACTCACAGACTCGGTCCTCAGCATCTTTTTCAATCTGCTACTGTTGCAGAACCTTGGGTTTTGCAGCCTATTTCCTGGTTGCCAACCTTGTGGTGTTCTGGGATAGTAATTCTCCTACCTTGATCCATTTCCCTGGACTTGCTTCTTCTCTCTGATTCTTCCATCCCCTGGGGAGAAACCCTTCACTTCCAAAAAAGCAAAGTGAAGGAAAAATGGTCATAAAGGCTCTAGTCTTTAGTAGCTGAAGCTTTGATTCCAGCCTGGGCTTTACCGTTAACCGGCTGCATGGTGGTGTGAAGGTCATTTCCCCTCTTGTTCTCTCCTTCTGTCAAATGAAGACTTTAATTGAATAGTAGCAGCTAAACTGGATTCAGCAGTTACAGGAGACTCACAAAACCCAAAATAACAATGCTTAGGACTCCACGGTCTTCACAGGAAAATCATCTAAAATAGCGGTAGCATTGTATATGTGATGGTTTGTATCTAGTTGTCCCCCGCAAAGCCTCATGTAATGGGGCAGTCACTGCTTGAGGGGCAGCGTGGGGCTTTCTGGTGGGACCAGAGAGGTGCAAACCATTAAACTGATAGCATGCGCTCTGCCCCCTGCAGGCCTGGTGGCCTCCCTTAGAGGTGTGGAGCAGATCATCCTGGACAGGGTGGCACCCCAGCCTCTCTTCCAGACTCTGTAGTAGTGTCTTCAGGTCTTGCTATGTAACTCAGGCTGCTTTAAACTATGAAGCCTCTAGTAACTGTGATTTGAATAAACCTTTCCTTCCCTAAGCTTGAGTGTCGGGCATTTGTTCCAGCAATAAGAGAAGAGTAACTAAGACAGTGTGGGTGTCCCAGCCAGACTGCCTCTCCACAGGGCATCTGCAGAAGCCGAGTGCAGGCTCCTTGCCCCATTGGGGACACCTTGGGACCAGGACGGCTTCCAGCTAGGGGAGATTTATACTTTGCTGGTCATGTAGGTCTACCTGCCACATAATCGGCCTCAATGTCAGTGTCCTTCAGGGGTCTCCTGGAAGCTGGGGCAAACCATCAATCTCACGGTCAGCCATAAAGTGTTGACAAGCTGGAATACGCTGTTCCAAAACTCCTGAAGCCCCTGGGTAAAGAGCAATTCTACCGTGCAGCAGGCTTCTTGCACCAATCAAGTGTCAGCACACATGGGACTTTAGCAAATCTTGTCACCCATCCCCCCACCCTCTGGGCAATACCTTTATATGAATGAACCTATCACCATTAGGTGGACAGTCACTTGGCATCCACTCAGATCCTACATATTTAGAATGACCAGACAGAGCTTGGTCCAGATTTAAAGTGACAGTGGAGCTGTCTAACAATCCCAGCACACCGTTCTCTTCTGTGGGGACTAAGCATGCTCTTCTGCAGCCTCCCTCTCCTCCAGGGGCCTGGGTTTAATGGTATATGTTTGTTGAGTGAATAAGAGCCATAATCAATCTGCGATTAATCAAATCTGAATATTCCTTGAGGCAATTCTCCTTCTTAGGGAGAACACCCTGAGGGGTTTTAATTCTCTCTCCTAATACATTTGATCATAAGCATCCCTATTATCATAAATTCTATTAGCTTCTGCAGTGTTACATTTGCCTGGGAATCCTGTACCACATCATCCAGCAGGATCAGGGGATGCTGTGAGTGTGTGGCTGCAGTGTATGGAAGACATAATTAGAGTGTCATTGTCCTGTCCCTCTTTGCCAGATCTCTTTGTCTCACAGGCTCTCCGTCATTCCTCATAAGAGCACCCAGTCGGGTCATGGCGATTATTTCAAGATTCCAAACCTCTTGTGGACACAGCCTGGCTTCTTTTCTCAAATTACACAGCTTGACAGAGTCCAATTTTCCTTGAAAGGCAATCCATGGGAGGGCCCCCTCTTTCTGTGCCAGGGGCCACGGACCAGCCTTGGTGCCCATCCAGGGCTTGGAGAATTCCTGAATGGGAAGTTGCCAGTGAATGAGAGGAGTGAGAGGGGGCAGGCTGTGATTCGGACCTCAGAAGAGCCGTGCTTCCCTCCTTTCCTTGAGTGAGAGGCCTCGGATCACAAACGCATTGATTTCCTATCTGGCTGACAAGCTGGGCCACAGCAGGAGCAAGGCTCTCAGCACCCAGGCGTGGCTGGCCAGGCTTGCTGAGTCAGCACAGAGCGTGCTAATTCGGTAGGGGAGGCCTCACTCTGCAGGAAGCTGCAGCCCCCTGCCTCTCATGGCCTGGCCATGCCACCGCCCTCATGTGGGTGATGTGACACCCCAACCTCTTAGCAAGCATTTCTTAGAGGCCTGCTATGTGCCTTGTTCTTCACCTGCACTGCCTGTGGTAGCCTTATGGCTCACCCAGGTGGGACAGGGCTGTTGATGCCCCTTGGATGCTGACACTGATGCCACCGGAGGGGACAGTCACTCACAAGTGCTGGACATGAATTCAGGCCCTGCCTAACATTGTGAGTGGCTGTGCTTTTCAGGCCACGTGGTTGGTCCTTTCTGACACCAGATGTAGTTGACAGATGAAGCCTCAGGGGCAGGGTGGGCCTTGGTCTTCGCATCACATAGGTGGGCAAGTGGTGTCACCATGGGCTGTGACTTCCTGGGAGCCGAGGACAGGGCCTGGCTGGCCTCATCCTACTGCTGAGGGAACATGTGAGCAATTCACAGCTTTTCCATTTCTCCATTTCATCTGGGCCTTCTGGAAAGTTCAGACTAAAGATTGTAGATTGAAATATTACTGGACCCTTTGCAATTAGCCCTGCAACTCCAGGTGGTCATTTAACAGCTAAGCAGGGGTAATGCTGGACTCCAGAGGACAGGAGCTGGCTACTGGGCCTTCTGCCAACAGGACAGTCACCATAGAGGGAAAGTGGAAAGGGGAAGTCATATGGTCCAGCAAGACCATGACCCATCTTGGCCCCAAAATCAATACCTGAGGAGACTTGACTGCTCTTAATAGTTAGGTGAAGTGAATTTCATTGTCTGGTTGGTCTTAAGTTGTCATCAGGAAAGTATCATGCTGTATTTCAGATGAGAAACCCAAATGAAATTTGTTTATTTATTTATGTATTTATTTATTTATTTAGATTCATTGAGACATGGCCTTGCTAAGTAGTTCAGGCTTGCTCTGAACTCACTAGGTGGCCCAGGCTGGCCTTGAACTCTTGGTGATCTTCGTGCCTCAGCTTCCTGAGAGATGGGATTACAGGTATGCACCATGATACCTGGCCAGTCGCCTCATGCCTCATGCGACTGATCTCCAAGGTCGCCTGGAGGGAACAGAGGCTCTGGGCTGGGAACCCGTCTGCCAACAGCTCCTTTTGGCAAGTAAGGTGGGTGTTGTCTTCTTGGGGTGGGACAGAGCAGGACTGGGGCTCCCCTGGATTTCCTAAGCCCCTTGCAGGGTTTGAGGGCCAGCTCCAGTCCTGCACATACATGAGAGGGCCAGGACCCTGCTGTCCTGGAGTCTGGGGTGTGTAGGGGACACAGACCTGGCAGGTGACCCCACAAAATGCAAACTCTGACCTCCAAGGTGTGCAAGTGATTCCCCATTCCATCCTTCCCAGCCTCCTCAGGGCTTTCTGTTTGCCCCTTTCCTCCCAGTTGTCCCTACTCTGTCCCTTCCCCTCCTCCCCGTGTCTCCCTTCCCTCTGTTGGTCTCCTGTACCCCTCTGCTGGTCTTTATTCCTCCCTTTCTCCTTGGCTTGGCCTCTCCTCCCGCCTTGTCCTCCATTCTGCAGGGACCTTCTGCTCTGCTCTGTCCTGGAAGGGGCTCCCCGCACAGGCCAGCAGGCCCTGAAAACCCCCCGGGGCCTCATAACCTGAAGGGCAGGATTGATGAGAAAATAAATTCCTGATTAGTGTTTTAATTTTAAGGATCTTTAGAGGGGACTAAACAGCAAAGGAAGCTGCTGGAGAAAGCCTGCATTATTAAAGCCATAAATCCTCCGCAGGAGGGGAAGGGGGGGCTGTGAGACGCGGTGGGGGAGGGGCCAAGGTCATGCATAGCCCCTCCTCCCATGAGTCTTAGCCAATGGGGAGGAGCCTGGGTAGCCTTGACCAATAGGACAGCAAGAGACCCCAGAGGCGAGTTCACGAGCTGGAGTTCAAGCTTGACTTTTCTCTGTGCCTCAGTTTCCCCATGCACTGAATGGAGGAGTATCCTCTTCACAGGCAGGGGTTCATAGACCGAGGCGATAGACGAATGCACAGGCAGTGCCCAGGAAGGGTCCGCCCTGGGAAAGCTCACAAATCCAGCTTTTGTTCTCCATGATGACGCGAAACACTTTCCCACCCATAATCTCAGCCTCCTGCCGCTTGACTGAGGTCCTCTTGACTGAGGTCCGCTTGATGTGCAGCTGGGCAGCCGCTCTCCAATGCCCGCAAGCTGGTGGCTCTGGGCATGCGCCAGCTGCACACTGGAGGCTGTGCACTCCTAAGGCCTTGCAGCACCCCGACGGAGTGCTAGTTCCGGAGACAACGTCGGATCAGCCCTGGTGACAGCTACTTAGGGTGAGAAGAACAGCGCTGCAGACAGGACTCCAGGAGGGGCCCATGGCCCTCAGACCCTGGCGCCCCCGTGCGGTTCTGAGGTCTCCGAGTGGCTTGGTCCAGGTCCCTCGTTAGGGGGCACTGGCCAGGCTGTTGTGTGTGTCTTGCTGCTTCCCTCAGCATCACAGCCCAGGCTCCTCGCCCTCGCTGAGGGGCTGTGAAGCCTTCAGTCTTGCAAGTGACCAGGTAGCCATCCATCTTACACCATATCTTTCTCAGCTACTCACCTGGGGTGGGTGCTTACACTCTTTCTGCAGCCTTGGCTGCCGGACCTGGGGGTGCAGCTGTCTTGTGGAGCTCCCGACTGCCATTCCTGGGGAGTTTGCCCAGTAGCACGAGAGTTCTAGTTTTAACACGTGGTGGAACTCCCCCACTGGTTCCCAGAGCAGCTGTCAGTCCCTGCAGGTGGGCATACTGAGACCCAGAGTTCTAAGGCAGGACTTAACTTTTTGGCAGGGTCCTCTCTGGGTAGCCATGGGGATCACATTTGCCACTTTCTGGCCAGTGCCGTGCCAGGCAGAAAGGCTGCTAATCGTGCTGCATGAGTGACACACAGAGCCCTCATTGCCTGCGTCCCCTCTCCCACTCTAACACTCCTCCTTCCCACCATCTCCAGGGGAGCCAGCTGCTAGGCCCAGGGAGCTAATGGGCACAGCTCCAGGGGGCCCCCAGCCTGCGGTCTCATCAATTGCCTGGGGGTGTCTTCTGTGCACACCTCCAGGTCCACCTTGGAGCAGGGAGCTTCCCTCTAGTGACATAGAGTAGAGAGGTCCTGGGTATCTTAGGCAGAGGCAGGACAATCTCTTGGGGTAAGGGCCTTGGGCAGAGTCACCATGGCTATTGTGGGGTGACAGGAGGGTGATGGCATGCTGTGCCATGAAGGGGGGAGGCCAAGGTGTCCAGATAGACCAAGGGGACATTGTGGGGCCTGGGGAGGGGCTTGGATTCCTGCCCTTGTTTCCCCTTCCATGACAGTGTACTCCAAAGAGCACTGTGCCTGAGTCCCCATCCTGCCCCAGGGCTTCAGGACTCCCTGGGCACAGCTGGGCTGGTGGTGCTGCCCCTTAACAGGGGAGCTTGTTGTCAGAGGCCTGTGGCCCTAGCCCTCCCAGCTCCGCAGGCCCAGGGGCACCCGCCCCTCCTGCTTGTGCCATTCGGCTTCCTCTCCTTTAATCTTTGATAGCTGAACATGGTTTCTGTGGAAGGCTTTTCCCCTTGGAGCTCCAGGCAGGGGCTGTGACTGCGAGGACAGAAGCGGACTGGCTGTGCTTGGTTGGGCCTCGCTGCTTCCCTGGGGAATCTGTCCACCCCCCTGCTCTGCGAGTCCAGAACACAGCAAATCCCAAGGCGGTAGCATTTCAGGTAAATACAGGGCTGAAGGGCAGGATTTCGAACCAGACTGCTTGGGTTGTAATTCGGCTTGGCTTCTTTCCTGAAAGCCGAGCAATCTTGGGACAGTTGCTTACCCTTTCTGTCCTTCTCTGTGAAAGGAGGGTGCAAACACTGATGGCCAGGCTTGGTGTGGTGCTCGCTGTCCCCTTACCTGGGCCTAGGCTTGGTCACCCCTGCTGCTGCCCCCTGGCTGGGGTGCCCTGCATTTGGGTCCTTTGGACATGGTTTGGACACCAGTGAATCTCTGCCTGGGCCTCCCCCACCTGTCCCTTTATCAGTCACTCCTCTGTGCCCTGGCCCAGGCCACCATTGTGCAGCAGCTGCCCTTCCCAGGGGCCACGTAGTTCCTGCACCCTTCTGATTGGCCCACCATCTTCAGGAGAGCCAGGTTCTAGTGCGGTCACCCATTTGTGAAGGAGGACCTGCACAAGTGAGCTGCTCAGGGTCCCAGAGCTCAGGGAAAGTGGGGAGGGGTTTGAACTGAATCCATCTACGCATAGGGAGGGCTCTGAGGTGAGTGTGACAGCACGGGACAGCAAGTGGCTCTAGGTAGGCAAGCAGGGGACATGAGGAAAGAGGCTGCACTCTGCAGAGGTCACCTCCTTCTCCTTGACATCACTGGCAGCTTGAAGTAGCTGCAAAGCCTACTGGTAAAGCTGGAAGCATAAGCCCAGACTGAGGTTTCAAGTGGAACAACCTGCCTCTACCAGCCATTTGAGGTAGTGGCAGTGGCCCAAAGAATCCAGCCACTTTGGTAGGTGGCCCTGAGCCCTCAGGCCAGTTACCAGTGATGTGAGGAGAAGAAAAAGAGGATTGGCTTGGTGGTCAAAGCAGACCTTGGCTTAAGCCTAGATCACAGTTTTCTGTGTGACTTCCTGTTAGCAGTTTAACCTCTCTGTGCCTCTGCTTCGTCTACTGAGAATTGGCACAACCCTGGCAGCACAGGGCTGAGTGCAGGGTACGGTCCACTAGCCCAGCTCCTGCATGCCCTCAGCTGATGTGACCTCCCCGAGCTCCATGGGTTTGCAGGCAGCCTGGCTCCCATCTGTGCTTCCATTGCCTGGACTGGGGAAAAAAGGAGGAAGGGAGTGTGGATCCCAAGGGTGCTTCACCCCACCCATCGTGATGGGTGCCGCAGGCTAAGCCAGCCCTCTTGGGAGGCACGGGAAGGTAGGCAGGAAGCCAAGAGAGCAGTGATTTTCTTGACCCACAGGAGATGCTAAACAGCAACAGGAAGTCAATCCCCTGGGGAAGAGTCAGCCATGGGGCAGAAAGCAGAAGGCTGCCCCCAGCAGGGCTGCGGGCCTTTATCCTGGGATGACCAAGGGAGGCAGGACATGTCACAAGTTGCCTGGGACATGTCAGCTCAGAGCATCCTGGGGGACGCGGTTTCCCTATAGTAAGTCCAGGGAGCTGGAGCGTCCCCCTGGTGCTGACTGGTGGAGCCTTAGTTTTTGCTTCTGCAAAATGGGAACAATAACAGCCCCCACCCCGCAGGGTCATTAGGAGTACAGGATGAAGGTGACCTGTGCAGAAGAGGGGCTGACACACTGTGAGGAGGGTCTCAGCCGGCCTGGGAAGGGGTACTTGCTGCTCTCTGCACATGGAGACAAGGAGGGAGCCATGGATAGGGGCAGGAGGGGACCCAGTGCTGGCGGCATCCCGGGCCACAGCTCTCCCTCCTTGTACCTTGAAGGGTCCCTGGAGGCTCTAAGACAGGGTGGGAGGGGGAGGGCTGTTCCAGTGGAGCTGCAAGAGGGTTGCAGGGTCCCAGCTGCCCCAGGGGTGGCAGGGTCAAGGACATCTGCTCAGTCTTCTTTTCCTGTTCGCCAAGGCCCATCCTGGGTGACCCTTGCCTGGCCGCCCACCCTCTTGTCTCACTTAATCTTCACAGCAGCTCCCTGTGAATGGCACTGTTTTCCCCACTTCCCATGAAGGGGACAGACAGGTTGATCCCTTGCCCTGTAACACACAGCTGCTCTGAGGTAGCAGGGCTGGGACCCATGACCCCTGTGTTCACTGCTTCCCACTGCAACCTGAAGCCCATGATTAGTGCTGCTGAGCCTCGGGTTCTCCATCTGTAGAAGGGGAGCAGTAATATCAGAACACGGGATGGGTTGGATTTTGCAGTTATTTTGTTTTATTTTTCAAGGCAGGTCTCATGATGGCTTTGAACACTCAGCAATCTCTACCTCAGCCTCTGGGGTACCTGGCAGACCACAGGGTTATTGTGCATGTAAACTGGATGGATGAACACACATATGATATTGGAACAGTGTCTACCTTAGACCAGGTTTAAAAAGGAGCTCTTTCCAGCTCTCCTGAGTCGAGGAGACCAGGATGATTCTGGGGCCTGAATCACATCTTAGGACCCCTCCGCTGCACCTGGGAGGACTGATTTGTGGCCCAGGGCCTGGAGGTTATGTGGCATTTATTCAACAAACACAAATGGGGCATCTACCAGCCCACAGCCCTTCCCGAACAGTAGCTCAGGTACATTACCAGGTCCTATCCACAGATGAGCAAACTGAGCCCAGAGAGATCAGGCAACTTGGACAAGGTCCAGCAGGACCCTGACATAGGCTGCCTGGCTTCAGGGTCTGGGGTCCAAGCCACTGTGCCCCTCTTTGCCCCATAGAGAACCCAGAGAAAGAGCAGCTGCTGTGCTTATGGGCCCCGAAGCTGGCAATCACCCCAACTATTCTCCAGCCAGTTGTGCTGAGAGCCAGGCCACACCCCTTCTGTGGGTGATAAGGGCCAACCAGACCAGGCCGCATTGTGCAGCTGGGGTGCTGATCTCTACATATCCCAAATAAAGAGTTCGTGGAGCAGCAGGAAAACAGCCAGCCTAAGCTGGTGTTCCCAGTGATTTCTCTCCCTGTTTATTTTGTAAACACCTAAATCAGGGTCTCCCTGGAGATAAGAAGGCCTCCCAGTTCCTCGCTGGCTCCTGCTGTGGTCTGTGGCCCCAGGGATCCCAGGAAGGACCTGCACCAGGTTGGGTCAGCCACATCATGCCTATTCCCACTCCCTCAGGATGGAGGTTTGTACTGTGTGCTTCCTGCATGGTTGCACCTTAAGATTTGATCTTGACAGGACACTGTCCCTTTATTGGGATAGGACTGCAAAGTGGCGAAGAAGGTGCAGGTGGCTGTCAGCTTCTAAGACTACAAACTTCTGAGAATCCCTAGGGCCTAGCACAGAGCTTGGCCGATAGTAGATCATTAAACATCTTTGGAAAGCCCCAGTGGGCTGCTTTTCCCCAGGCACATTCGCCTCATGGGGGCCTGATCTCCAAGCTCTCAGCCAGGGCCACAGAGAGAGCTCCAGGGTCTCTTCTGATAGGAAAACCCTTGCAACCTGCCCCTTCCCCAGAGAACCCTGGGAGGGCCAGGAGTCCCCAGGAGAGATAGGGCCTGGCTGCCACACGTACTTGGACCACCGCCCGGGGCTTTTTGTTCTGTGGTCTGTGAGTCCTCTAAACCTTCTCGGGATGGACAGGGTCAGTGAGGCCCATTGTGTAAACAATGGAAATGAGGCCCAGAGATACAGGCTGTGACCATGCTGTCCACAGCCCCACAGCCAGGGCAGGGCAGAGCTGGTGGCCCAGGGCACAGGCCTCCTGCTGCTGCTTCTCTGCCTGCTGCCTTGACACAGACAGCCAGTGAGGGTTCCTCAGGGTGACCCAGCTGGGCTTTTTATCCTGTAGAAGTTTCATCCCAGTGTGGCCCAGGGGGCACCATTTGGGCCCCATGGATGCCCAGTGTGAGCTTTACCTTCTCAGAGAGACCTGGAGCTCCTGTGGGAGAGGACACAGCCGGAGGCTTCAGGGCACCATGCCCAGGGCACGAGGTGATCACTCCCTCCTCTCTCCCCCACTGGGGATGTTCACGGCCAGCCTGCATCTCCACAGCTCAGCTCTTGATCCCCGCCCTGTTCTCCAGCTCCATGTATCAGTCAGCTGTTGTCATGACAATGCTGTGAAACAAACCGTCCAGAACTCATCGGCCTACAGCAACAGGCCGTGCTTCCCATATGCTTGTGGCAGTGTGGACTGCATTACTCTGGGGCAGGCTGCTCTGGGCGGCTGCGTCTCAGGCTGCAGGTTGGGCTCAGGTTCGCATTGCATGAGTTGGTTCTGTGACCCAGATGGCAGGGCAGCAGTAGCTGCTCAGGAGATTTCTTTGTTGTTGTTTCGGTTTTTGAGCCAGGGTCTTGCTATGTATTCTAGGCTGGTTCTAAACTCACTAAGTAGCCCAACCCGGCCTTGAAGTGGAAGCAGTCCTCTTGCCTCAGCTTCCTGAGGGCTGAGAACACAGGAGTGTGCCACTGCCTCCACGTCCGGCCAAGGGGACGTCTTCTGACAGTTGTCCCCAGAGTGCCTGGAGCAGGTCAGTCCACACAAATGTGCTCAAAGAAATGCACAGGGCAGGGCCCACTCGAATGTGGAGTGACCTGTCCACAAAAGGAGCAAGCAGCGGGGGAAGCGCAGCTGTACCTTCCTCCAGCACGCCATGGCCCGACGCTCCAGCTCGAAATTATACGCGAACGAGAGCGTTTGGGGCCTGCTGGCTGGACCCCTCACCTTCCTGGGTTCAGGTACGGAGCAGAGGTAGCCCTGGGCCAGGCAGGGATGGGGAGGGGCTTGCGGAGGCCATGCCCTGGGTGTTGTTTACACCGAGCTACCTTGGGCTTGTCCCCGCTGTCTTCCAGATGCCTCTGCTCCTCCACCCTCTTTCCTGTCCTCTTCCGCACACCGAGCTGGCAGAGCGCAATCAGATAGTGCCTGCGCCAGGCCCAGCTGCCTGGCATTTCGTTCTCCAACACCTCTCCCAGAGTGGCGGGGAGTTTTCGTCCTGTGAAAACAGTTGTCTGGCACTTGGGTAGCCCTCCACATGGAGCCGCCAGCGCGGTGTCTGGCAGGGACACAGGTATGCGTAGACCTGCCACAGGCATGCAGATGCTGATTCGTGGGAAACAGTCATTCCTTTCTCCTGTGAGGGCAGGGCTGTGTGTGTGTGTGTGTGTGTGTGTGTGTGTGTGTGTGTGTGTTTGCGTGCGCGCATGCGTGCCCTGTATATATCCGGGCCAAGAGTGACTTCTTTTTTCTAGACCTCAGTTTCTCCATTTAGGACACAAGAATGGGGCTCTGGAAGACCTTTCTAGACCTCAAGTCCTACAGCTCCACATGGACACACTCTTTTTTTCTTTTAAATCAAAGATGGACTCTTACATCTGGATGGCTGGTGAGGCTGAGGTAGGAGGATCGCTGTGAGTTCAAGGCCAGCCTGAACTACATAGTGAGAACTTGTCTCAAAAAAACCAAACTGGGGGCTGGGGAGATGGCTCAGTGGCAAGCGCAAGGACCTGAGTTCAATCCCCAGTTCTGCCAAAAAAAGAAAGAAAAAAAAATTCAAAAAAAAACCAAACTGAACCAAAATTTTAAAAATCCTCCCCCAAAATAAAGAAGGAAAGAAAAAGATGGGAGTTTTGCAACAACGATGTGTGTCAAATTCTCACACTTCTTCCTTCTTTCTGGCCCAGTCTGCGGACATGCAAATTGGAGATGGCAGGTGTCTCTGTGGCTCTCCAGCTGCTGGGGTTGGGGACAAGGCCATAGGCGGGGATGCTTGGGGCCCCATCTCCTCAAGAGTCACTGTTCATAGACCTGCACCTTTCCCAGCAGCTGGCTCCCAAGGCCTAGCCAACCAGGTCCCCAGAGATGGAAGAGGCTTTTTGAAAAGAAGGTCACCCCATTCCCAGGTGCCAGGAGGCTGTCCCCCGATAACCTCAGGGTGGCTCCACATGACCTCGTCTGCCCTCCCGAGCTCAATGTTTTTGGCTGCAATTTGAGAATGCAGGGCTGGAGAGACACCAAGTGTCCAGTCACGGGTAACCCAGACCTGTGGGTCAAGCTCACCTTCAGACAGCTAAGCGCTCTCCTGAGATTGCGAGTGGCATAGATCCAAGATCTCTACCAAGCTTCTGACAAAGGGTGAGGTCAGAGAGTAAGAGTTTCTAGGTGAGGCCATGGAAAAGGGAGACTGTGGCCCAGCTGACCTCTGCACCAGCACTGACTCCCCACCCTCACCCTCACCCTGCCTCCTCAAGGTAAGATGCTCCCAAGTGTGGTGGCTGAGTGACATCCTCCGTGTGGCCCTGGACAAGCTTCTGCACACTGCAACTTCAGGGAGCAGCGTTATATAGCCAATGCCTGTAGCTATATCACCCTCCTTCTCCTGCTGGCCCAAAGAGAGTCCCAAAAAAGTTTCAAGGTGCCCTCACTACCTGGAATCTCAAAAGGGTATGAGAAGACAGCTGGAAGCTGCCAAGCACCATGGAGAGGGGCCTATCGGAAGGAGCTGTGCCCTGCATGGGGAGTGTGGCCTGCCCCATCTGCTCTCCTGGATCAGCCAGAGGCTAAGGCGCAAGGACATGGAGGCTATAGTCCTTAAGGAGCCCTCGAGCACCCAGAGCAGGCCTGGGATTCTGCAGGGCAAGGAGGGCTGCTTAGCTCAGGGGTGCCGGGAAAGGAAGAAGCCACTGAAGTTTTAATCTCACTGCCCCACCTCTCTCTCTGTCCAGAGGCACTGCTAGGCCTTCTCCCCCTGGGTCCTCTGGTGCTGGGAAGACAGCGCTTTGGGTCAGACTGACCGATAGAATCCCAGCTCTGCACCCCACTAGCCAGTTCCCTAACTTCCTTGAGCTTCACTTTCCTTGCCTGAAAGATGGGGGCAAGGGAGCCTAATTTAGAAGCAGGAAGTGCTTCAAGGTCACTTGGGTGAAGGAACCCAGGGAAGGAGCACCCGGCTTGGTAAGACTGGGGTCTGATTGGCCTCAGGCGAGGCTTGGGGTAGGGACCAGCTCAGCACTCTTCTGGATCAGCCAAAAGAAAAGAGCAGGCAGACCTGGAGATGCAGTAGATGGGTTTACTGAACATCTGCTCTGTGCTGAGCACTTCCTAACTGTCCCATCCCCAAATATCCTCTGTGTCTCCAAGCCTCAGGTGCTGCTGAGGTCCCTGCCACCTGCACGTCCCTTCTTCTCTGTCCCAGTGGTGGAGTTCAAATGCTCCTCTTCCTCACGTGGTAACCGTACCCAGCATGCCACTTCTGCTTTTATACAGTCCTTGCAGCCACTGAGCGGAGCTGGACAGGGTGAGGGCTTATCACATGCCACGGTGACCCCTGTGCATCTGAGCTGGTCTCTGTAGAGCACACGGCAAGGTGACCCTCACATTTGTGTGGACCAGGGTGAGCCACATACATCTGCTGCTTCCCAAGAGGAACCTGGCAAGCCCGGGGGAGGGAAATATCACCCCTTCTCAGGAACAAGAAGCAGGCAAAGCCACTGGTCTTGGTGTTCCTGGTGAGGAGGTGGAGGCGCCCTCTCACAAGCCTGGGCTCTGAAATGTGCTTTTTCCACTGCTATGGGGCTTGGGATACATTTGAAAAATGGGCCAATAAACAGATGGATGCAGGGAACATGGCAGTTGCAACAGGCCACATAATTGATACCAAGAAAGATGGGCTCAGGCCTACATAGATCTGAGAAAGGACCTCGTTGTCTGCCCTCCCCTTCCACACCATCCTGGATCCCAGAGCTCTGGGGTCCCGCCTCAGGAGCCAGCTGGGCCTTCCCAGTGGTGAGGAGAGATTGCTACCGCAGGAGGGACCCTAACGACCAGGGAAAGAGTCCTTCGAGCTGATGTTGAGCCTCTTCCAGGGTCTCCCCAGCGCCAGGAAGGAAAGAGCCTGAAACCTGTGTCCGTCTCGCCTGCTGGGATGGCCTAATCCCTGCTTCCTGCCTCTACTCCCTCTGGAAACCCATTGGGCTTCCAGAAGTGAGTCCTGGCTGCCGGACTAGGCCGCCTGCTTGCACAGTGAATCTTAGGGACACACGGGAGACTTCAAAGGGACTCTCCATGGCTGTCCCCCAGCAGCTCAGCCTGATTGTCCAGAGCCTGGGCAGCATCTCACATTGAGTGACAGCAGCCTTTCACCCTCCCCAGAGAGAGGCACCATTGTCTGGGCCATAAATCAACCCCTTCAATTACCATCAGGGACACATTTGGCAAGAGGATTTGCTGGCTTTGCTGTGAATGAGCC
The DNA here is from genome assembly GCA_004027165.1 of Ctenomys sociabilis. NCBI lineage: Eukaryota > Metazoa > Chordata > Mammalia > Rodentia > Ctenomyidae > Ctenomys > Ctenomys sociabilis. The sequence goes on along the minus strand of PVKA01038141.1, from coordinate 2,425 downwards.
AAGAGGTCAGCAGTGAAGCTTGTTAAAACAGTATCCTGCCCTCAGGCCTGGAGATGTGTGCTTGAAGGCTTAAGTCACCCTGTGAGGGGTTCCTGTGATGCCAGGTGGTGATGAAGGGCAGTATTTTAATACAGGCGACCCTGACACTGATAGGGATTAAGCCTCAGAATGCTCCAGACTGGAAAGAAGTAGAAATCCAGCCTGAAAGATCAAGGTGGTCACTCATTCATGATTCACTGATTCATTCATTGATTCATTGATTTACTCATTCAGAGATTCATTTCTTCATTCATCTGCTGGAGTGCTCTACTATGAACATTTTGCTTGGCTAACATCCCAGTGTTTAGATCTCAGTCCAAATGGCACTTCTTCAGAGAGGTGGCCCTCGCCACTCTTCCTATGGTGAGCCTGTCCCTCTGCTGTACCCTATACAGTCACATCTCTGGGTTTGTTGCTGTCCCAGTGCTTCCCATGACTAAGTTCTCTCATGTGTCAGTCATCTGTAGATTTGTCGTCTGCTGCAAATCTTGTCCTGCTTGTCCACTAACATGTCCCCAGGAGCTTGGCACTGCGTCTGGTCCATGAAGACCCACATCCATCCAGTATTTATGAAGAACCTCCCAGGGGCCAGGCTGAGGTCTGGTTGCCACCCTCAGAAGCTTGCAGTCTAGCTGGGGAGCTTGGCCAAGGGGGTATATGCAGAACTACCCATGGTTCCAAATGGCGTGACACAGGCTGGCTTGGCCCTGGGCAGCATGTCTTTCTCTGAAAAGCCACGCCTTAGAGATGCTGGACAACCTGCCTGTGTGTGTTCTACACACAGATCAACTGAATCAGCTCCCGGGCAGGGTCTCACAGGACGGATAGCTAGAGACAGTCCCTTCATATCAGAATCCATTGGCACTATTTCAGCGCAGCTGACCTGTGCCTGAGGACTGGCCAAGAATTCTCCAGGGGAACCTCAAGGCAGGCTCCTCTGCCTCCTGCTGGAACCCATGAGAACCAACCCCCTTCCTACTATCTCCATCACCTCGTCTTCTGGCCTGACCATGCCTAGCTCACAGTGAAACCAACATTTTTAGAGTTAGTTTTGCATTGCTGTGAGGAAATACCCATGGAAGTCAGCTTGGGAGGGGGAAGGTTTCATTGTGGCTCATGGTTGGATCCATTGCTGAAGAAGTGGGACAGCATGGTGGATGGGCAGGGAGGGAGAAAGGGGCTCCCCTCATGGTGGCGGGGAAGTAGAGAGCTCCAGAAGGAAAGAGCAGACAGAAAGGAGCCAAGGAGTGGGGCCAGTGATGTAGCTCAGTGGTGCAGCACCTGCCTGGCAAGTGCAAGGTCCTGTGTTCAATCCTCAGTACCAAAACACAAAAAAGTTATGACAAGATGGTACCCAAGGTTGCACTACCTTGGCCACTGCCTTCAACTACCTCCCCACATTTCCATCCCTTCCCAGTAATCCTGTTGACTTATCTCATTAGTGATGCAGTCAGAGCCCTCAAGACATGTCTAGAAACAGCCGGGAGCAAACCCAGAAGTGTTTCACTCTTTTCCTAGGCATTTCTTGGTCCAATCAAGGGAACAATCTAGATGAAGCCCATAGTTTTAAAGCAGGCTGGATGGGAGGCAGGCAGGACGCCAAGGTGGTATAGGCACCAGTGGGTAACTCATCTCTAGGATTCAGTGTGTGGGCAGGGCAGCCCCCAGTTCTACCAGCTTCCTAAGGAGACAGGGCCTTCAGAGAGAGAGGGGCAGAGCAGGCAGCATGGCCAGAAGTTTCTTGCACTTCCACCTGGTTGCCATCAATTCTGTCCTCCAGGCTGATGGCTGAGGATTGAGTACTGCAGAACAGTGTTTGCTCCTGGTGTTTACTTTGGAACTGGCAAGAGGCACTGAGCGGGATGTGGCTGGAGCCCATCAGATGCATGGTCCCGGGCATTTTTCCTGAGTGAGCCAGAGTCCACTTGGCGGCTGGTCTATGCGTGGGATCTGGTGTGTCGCCAAATCCCCAGCTCCCACTCCATTAGCTCCAGCGCCGGCCCACGCCTGCCCTCCGCAACTGCTGCCCTTTGCTGAGTCATACCTGCTCATATTGTCCCATCTGCACACTCCTGCCCCAACATCCTGGGGTGGGGGACAGGGCAGGCAGAATGGCTTTGCAGCTAGCTGGATCATTACGGCATGTGACACTCAGGAGCTCAATCTCTTGAGATTCCAATGGCACCACCAAGTTCCTGAGAGAAATTAACATGGTTCAGGCCATAGGCAAGGGTGGCCAGTGTAAAGGTGGCTTTGTCCAGGTCCCCAGATGCCTCACAGGCTTCTGGACTTTGCTGCCTCTTCCCCTTCTTCCCTCTTTTCCCTCATGCTCTCCCTCATCCCCAGGCCTCCTCTTTCTTTTCTTCTTCCTTTCTCTTCTTCTTCT
>PVKA01038140.1:0-20462 GCA_004027165.1 Ctenomys sociabilis | reverse complement strand
AAGAAAAATTGTATTGTGTTTATAATTTGCAACCTGTAATAAATGAAGAAACTTCTTTCTCAGAGACAGATTTCCTCGATTAAGATGTTTTGAAATGGAGTACCATATTTTATAATAATTATGTTACTGAAGTTTTATATTCAGATTATAAATTGCCTAATTTCTAAAATATAAATACATGTTATAGTAGAAGGTCAAATATGAACACAATGCATATATGTTTCCTACCATTAACATTCTATATATTATAACAAATAACACTCATTTAATCGTACCTTATTATTAAACATTTATACAACTAATATAAACATTTGATAACATTTAATGTTTTGAAATCAGTAATTAATTTGTCATCAATTTGCAATAAGTTGTAAGTTTTTTTTTTTTTTTTTTTTTTTTTTTTTTTTGTGGAACCAGGGTTTGAACTCAGGCCTTTGTGCTTGCCAGGGAAGGGTTCATTCCACTGAGCCATTTCCCGGACCCCTAAGTTGTAAGATGTTGTGGAGTTTTCATTTCTTTGTTTGAAGTGTAACATTGTTTCTACTTATTAATGCATCTATGTGTGTTAATTACAGAAAATGTAAAGGCTTAGAATTGGTTTGAAGTAGCATGTTTCTATCGCTATCAAAAGCATGTGCGGAGACCTCAGAATAGTTTCTTGTCTAAATTAGTAATGTTTTTATTTACTTTATATTAAAATGGAGAAAATTCATTTTTTAAAAAAGAGTAATATTGATACCTGCTCTGAGTTGGGGGATTAGTGTGACTTTTTAATGAATTAAATTAACACGATGGTTGTGGAGTAAATACAGACTTTCTGGGACTTGGATTTCGAAATTAACAACTGGGTGCAAAAACATATGTATATAGATAGATCTTTGGGGATAGAGTGCAGCTGACAGAAAAACTAGAAGCTGTAGAGAAGCTGGACAAAATGAGAACAGATCAGAGAAAATAAGAGAGCAGTTTGGAACAGTAACACCAGTTTATGAAAAGTATAAACTATCTCCACAAAGAGAAGGTAAGCATGGACAGCTGATAGCTCCAAGACATAGCCATAGACAGCGCCAGGAAGATTAGCCCTGGCAAAAGCCCACCACCATTGTAAACCACAAAAACAGCGTGACATTTTCCTCTGAAGGTAGCATGGCAGCATAGATTTGGAAAATAAATCCAATTCAGTGCCTGTCATATTTGAGAGCATTTCATCAGCAGATATTTAGAGAAGGGGTTAATTGTTTAAAAATAAGCTGTAGAACAACTACAGACCAATTGTACTTCAGAGTTTCTAAGGTCACAATCAGCAGTGCCTGTGTGTAATAGGACCACAAGTCATATTCACTTTTGCATATGGCCTAATCATAGAACCCATAAGAAGTTTCATCTTAGGCTGGGAAGACTATATGCATCTCACTCTCAAATAATTACAGCACAGCAGGTGTGGCTAAGCGTGGATTTGGAGGTGGCTGAGTGAGAAGCTTCTGTAAAGTCCACACCATGAACTTGTTACCCTTTCTTGTCCTATCATCTGCTTCTATCACGGAAAACAGTGGTTTTCTTTTCCATAATCATGGAATGAATTAAGTTTGTGAACTGAGGTGGTGCTGTACTCGTTTAGATTCTATAGACTAGCACACCTAGCAGAAAGGGCTGGGCAGTGTTCATCATTCAGAGAAAACATGTCCATGTGGCAACGAGCAGCACCTGATGGTGACCCGCAAATGACATTGGTGGATTCCAAGAGTGTGGGTCCTGAAATAAAGCACTCTCGAAAAACATAAAACAACACTGTAAATCGTTCAATGTTCTTTAATCATCTTTGAGGGGTTCTCTTTTTATTTTTTCTTCTTTTTGTTATTACTATTCTCATTTTCTTACATGTTACTTTTTGTTTGCTCTAATTCTACTTGTTTTACATATTCATAGAGCCTTCAACTCAATTCCCTCTCCTCCTCACCTTCCTCTTCCTTATTTTTGAAATTATAATTTTTTTACTGCCCTCTATATATCTCAATTTTATTAGAATTGTTATTCAATTAATGGTACTAATCTTTTGAAATTCAGTTCATTCTATGCTTTTAGTATTCAATGTTACTCTGTTGCTAATGGCTGTATAAATGCATATAGTAATTACTTAGAGTACATTGGTATTGGGTTTATATATGTATCTATATCATTATTTTTTGAAGTCTTTTCTTTCTTTTTTTATTTTTTTTTTTGTCAGAACTGATGATTGAACGCAGGCCCTTGCACTTGCCAGGGAAATACTTATTCAACTGAGCCATCTTCCCAGCCCCTATATCATTATTGTAGCTTTCTTTTCTTTATTATAGGTAGGAGAAGGGTATTATTGATTCTTATGGTATGTCAATGTCAATACTCAGTTTGTATTTCACTCTTTTATTACTTCTGATTTATTGTTTTCGCCGATATGCCATATTTTTTGCTCTTAAATCTTCAATGCTATGCACCAAATCTTGCTTGTCATTGTGACATCAGCAATAACGCTGTTCATGTTTGAGTGCTACATTGTGAGCAAAATAAACTGCTCCTGCTCCTCCCCAAAATGCATAGCTGTTGCTGTTCAAAATCAGAACAGAAACACAGGTTTAGAGTTAGGCAAGCCCATCCCACATAACTGAAAAACAGATACAGACCAACAAAATCTCTGTAATAACAACAATTCTTTCTTGTATAATTGATCAGTAACACACAAGACTTAGCATATATGCACACAAACACACACACAAACAGAGAAAGAGAAAGAGTAAGAGAGAGGAAGAGAGAGAAAGACTAATAAACAGGGCAACAAAATGCCTCACAAATCTCCAAACTTTTCCAAAGCTTATGTATGTATTGCACATTGAAAGAAAGAAAACCAAAGCCAAACAGCTGAATTATATGAAATGATATGAAGCAGACAAAAAAGAGAAAAACAGAAAATCGATAAATAAAATGCATAATGAGGTCAAACATGATAGAAACACTTAAACAAATAATAGACCTAAACAAAATGATCAATCGTGTTACAGAAAAAAAAAATCTAACAAAGATCTGGCTGAGCTAACTTGAACAACACAAAATATGAAATAACAAATTAGAAAAGAATTAGATGCCTTTAAATATGGTCAGAAAGAGACCCAGCAGATAAATATTTTGTTGAAAATATCAGCAGCAGAAAGAGTCAAAAACAGTATGTGAGCGTTATAAGATACAGGGGAGTATATTTCCAAAAATACTTCAAAAACAAAGAAACATGAAAAATGAATCTATAGCTACTTCAAGGTAGAAAAGAAACTAATCCAAGGTTAATTTAAATTAGCCAAATATTAAAGATAGAACAAATTATATTAAACATAAAATCTTGCTTAGAAAAATAATAGCAGAGCACTTTCCAAGAATGAGGAAACAGTCTCACGTACAGTTAACAGGCATAGAGAACCCCAGAAAACCAAAAGCAAAAGACAATTTCTCCATGATACACCATAGTCAAAACTCCAGTTCAATAAAAGAATGAAATGTCAAAAGCTATTAAAGGTGTGGGAAACCTGTGACTGACACTCATTTTATATTAGCCTCAGCCATATTTCTTAAGTTTCTATTCCTCTGATGAGTTAAGTCTCTATTTCCCACCTATTTCCCTAAGTCTCCTGCTACCTCCACCAGGGGTAGCACTTCCTGCCATTTGCCCGGTTGCCTAGTTACTTGCACCATTTCACCCACATTCTCCACTCCACGTCAAAGACCTCCCATAGACCCGCCATAGTTGCTTAGTTACCTGTGCATATGTGCATTCCCTGCCCCATTTACATCAGTTGAACTTATATATATTGCTTGCTTCTATACAATAAATGAGACTTGATCAGAATCCTGACTTGTCTCCATTTCTTGTACCTTCCTGTCCCGTTCTTATCCCCACTCCCCCTCTAGGGTCTACGTTGAGTTACCCGCGGGTCGGGTTAAGTTCCCAGCATAAAGGAAAGCAGCAAATAACACAAAAATAAACTCATTGGAATTATAGCAGATATCTCAGTGGAAAACTTTGAAGCTATAAGACGGCTGAACAAAGAGATTCAAACTCTAAAACTGCCAATCCAGACTAATATTTATTACAATATATTAAGTAGCATATGCAAACAATTCCAAATTGTCTCAGTAGTGTGAGAACCTGAAAGAGAAAAGTGGAATCTGAAGGATACAATAGATACTGGGAAAAGGGAATGAATGCATTCAAAAGGAAACAGCTGAAGAGAAGGGCAAGAGGGTGAACCAGGGAAAGAGATTTGTCTATGTACATAAGCAAGGTGACTTGGACAACTGCACTGTGTGTTTCTGCCTGTCTATGGGAAGAAGCAGTTAATGCTTTGACTTGTTTCACTTTCTTTTTTCAATTGTCTGCACTTTTACTCTTTTTAATTTATGACATTTTTCTTTGTTTCATTCTTTTACCAATTTTACATGCATATATCTGGTAAACTGCAATAAAAGGATGAAATATCCAAAGCTATTAAAAGAATTATAACTCTATGCATTACAACAAATACTTTGAAATTCACATTACTTTGTTAAGTGAAATTCTGTAATACTTGTAATTTTTTGTTTTAAATCTCATTTTTACTCTCTTTAAAAAGTCAAAAAAAAAGAAAAATAAAATACATATAGTGATGGATAGCCTTCCCACAAAAAAGGACTCCTTATAAAATATATAACAATAAGCTAACAATTCACAACTTTCTCACACATATATGACAAAGGTAAATTGATTTCAATAAGTCAAAATATATATGTAAAAGAGGACATAATATTAATTTTTTTGAAAAGAAAATAATACTTTAATATGAATTAGTTTGAAGAGAAAATAAGGAATCAGAAACATAAGAATAGTGCAACGACAGAGATAAATTGTTACCTTTCAGTGACAGCTCTCAGTGTACAATGATAACTCCTAATTCAAATATAGATTGGCGCTAGGGAAATAGCTCGGTTGTCTAAGTGCCTGCCTGGCAAGTTCAAGGACCTGGGTTTAATTCCCGGTAGAACACGCTGTGCTGGCACTGGAAACCTAGGCACAGCATGTAGGCCAAACAAACTGGGTGGAGTGGTGTACACCTATGATCACAGTATGTGGGAGGCTGAGATATGAGGGTCACTATGAGTCTGAGTTATACAGCAAGACCCTGTAAACAAGCAATAAATAAATGACTCAAAAATATACAGACTACTTAAATTGTAAGGTGAAATCCAGTGATGTGCTGTATACAAGAAACACATTCAGTCCACAAAGAAATGCAGTCACTGAAAACACCAAAAGATAGAAAACAGCATTTCATGTAGTAAGATTCCTGAATTAGCAGGAGTAGCTATATTAGTTTCAACAATGTTCTTTTCAAGACAAAAACAATAAGAAAAAAAGAATGCAACAAATTATTTACTAATGGAATAACACAACAGGTAAAAATATTGTGAATATATGTGCATCAACACTAGTTCTTCCACCTTCACAAAACAAATACTACTGGACATGAAAAGATGAAATAAATTTCAGAATAATTCAAAGAATACTTTTTAGCAAGACAAATAATTAACAAAGAAATATGAGTTCACCCACTTCCTTTAACAAAAGGACTAAATAGGCATCTAAGCACAAACCTTCCATCCAACAGAATGTACATTATTTCAAGAGGAACAAGAAATTTTCTGCAAAATACAACGTATATTGGCCTTAAAGCAGTCTTCACTGTATAGAAACAAACAAAGTTCTCATGCATATTACCAGATTGTAGTGCAAGGAAACTAGTAATCAATAGCAGTCCCCACATAAAAATATGAATATATGTAAATGATAAACAATACATTCATCAGTGGAGGAGGCACACAAGAAATAACACATTCAACCATTGCTTAAAATCAACCCATAATCAACCCATATAATTCCAGTGCAACATGCTAGAACCCATAATACACAAAGAAAGTGGTCCCAAGAGGGAAGGTTATAGCTATGAAAGCCTACATCAGCAAAACAGAGCAAGAACAAACAAATAGCAGAATTATCCACATCAAGGTTTTAGAAAAACAAGAAGAAGCAAAATAGATTCTGCAGGTGTAAACAAAGTCTTTCTGAACAAAACACCAGGTGCACAAGAAACAATGCAGGAATCAACAAATTGAATCACATCAAATTATCCAGATTTTGCACCAATATGAGGAGATAACCAACAGAAAGCAAACAAAATTTGCCAGGTATTCCTCAGGAAAGATCTAATACCTAGAATACATAAAAATTCAAAAGAATTAGAATTCCCTAAATTGAAAATTGGCATTTGAATGAACATCATCACTAGCCATTCTACAATTCCAAATTAAAACAACAATCGGATTCCATCTCACTCTGGAGAGAAGGGCTACTATCAAGAAATTAACAACAAATGCAGATAAGGCTGTGTGTGGGGGGAAGCCTTCTTCATTTTGGGGACGAATATAAGCTCTTATAACTACTGTGAAAATGAGTGTGGAGGGCTGGGGAGATGACTCAGTAGAACAAACACTCCCTGGCAACGCAAATGTTTGAGTTCAATCCCTGGTTCCACCCCCCCCCAAAAGAAAGAAATCAATGTGGAAATTTCTCAAATAAACTAAAACTAGAAAGTCCCCTTGACTCAGTTACTCACTTACTGAGTATGTATCCAAAGGATTAAAATAAAACATATCACATGTAAATGTACACAATTCATCCTAACTAAATCTTGGAAACAGCCTATATACCTAAAAATAAAGTGAATAGGAGAGAGCAGGGGCAAAAGAACTGTTATGTGTTATGTGTGTATGTTATGTGTATATACCAATTCCTTATAGTGAATTATGTACTGAAACATATATTAATGTTTAAAGTTTTTAAAAAGAGAAAATAGTATCCAAATAAGATGGTGCAACCCCCCTTCCATAAAAATAAGCTTGAAGCATTTGGTAGAAAATGCATGCATTAAAAAAAGCCAGCCAAATAGCTCAGAGGACTAATGCACCTGCTTAGGTAGAGTTCAGTGGGGAGTTTGATCCCCTGCCAGCCATACCAGTCCTGTTCTTGGAGTGCTCTGAGAGGGTGGTTGAGACTGGGCATGGTGGCCCACTCCTGTAATCTAAGCACTAGGGAAGCTGAAAAGAGGAGAATCACTATGAGCCTGAGGTACATGAGACCCTATAGCTCCTGTACTGCATAGACCATGTAATATATATATATATATATATATATATATATATATATATATATATATATAACATGCATTTGAGAACACAGTATTGTTAACCAGTCACACAACTACATTGATTACTGTATCCTATATAAAAAATATTATGTAATGAAGATATGAAATAAATAACAAATACAGAAAAAAAAGACCGAGAAAAGATGTTAATTAATTTTAAATGTATTTCTATTGTTCGTTTCCAGTTTTGCTTAATGTGATATGGAAGTGTACTTTGAAAGATTACCATTTCTTTGCACATGCTAAAGTCTTCAGTGTTTCTATGAGCATAGTCTATTTAGTTGGATATCTCTTCTGATTTTGAGAGGGCTGTATACTGTGTAGCTTTCACATATAGTATAACGCTCCACCTTGAGGCGTGATGTTGCTGATTTTAATTATGCGATCACACATTTTCCTTCCTTCTATGGTTGTCAAGTACTGAAGGAAATGTTTTGAAATTTTCAACGGTATGTATATGTTACCTAATTTTCCCATTAGTCTCTTTTATTGTTTGCTTATATAATTATTGCAAATAAGTGAAATATATTTTAAGACACAATTAGTCCTTATTACAGAATTGTCTTTCCTAACATTAAATGATCCCTGCAGTCTTTGAGTATACACTGGAATGTCAAATAAGTATGGTTTCTATATCTTTTGTTAAATCAATCCTAGAATATTGTACCTATTTGCATAAATTTCTATTTAATCTAGTGTTAATTGACTTTGCCTGTATTATATTTTAAAAATATTTTGTATGCTTTTTTTTTCTATTTAGTATAGGATCTACAAGGTCACACTACATTGATTGAACTCTTAGTGATGCACCTGTTTTCACCTCCCAAGAACTGGGATTATAGGCATGGATCACCATACCCAGTCCCAATGGCAGTCTCAGTGTGCCCCGGAGGTGGGGCCGGTACAGTATGGCAGGGCTCAAAACCTGGCTGCTGTGTCTGCTTAAGGAGGCACTTAGATCTACTGAGATATTTGGTTGCCCCTCTTTTGTATGCTTTTCAACTAGTATTTTAAACATGAAATCAAGACAAATTCATGTCCTAAAGTAATACAAAGCAGGGCAGTCTAAGTAATAGAGCACACGTTAATAAAATTTAAACTAAAAATTTAAATTAACAATAAAGCAAGGACCTGCTTCTTTTAAAGAAGAAATAAAATACATAAAGTCTTATAGAATCTTGTCACAGAAAGACATTAATGATCCATGTTTATTCCATGAAAATTCAAAAAGTTGAAATTACAGTGAACACAAGTCTATTTGTAACTTCTTTGAAAACCTGCACTCTAATACAGAATAAATGAATATGTACTTAGACATATATGACTTACAAATATGAGGTCAAAATTTTCAAACAATTTAGAATAATCTAGTAATTAGCAAGAGGTACCAGTCATAAAAAAACACAGCAACTAAGAGAAACTCAGAGCCTTGGAGTTTCATTGCTGAATTCTACAAGATCTTCAGGAGGATTTCATACCAGTACTCTTCAAACACATTAATAAAATGAAAATGTAAGAAACACTGCCAAACCTTGATTTTGATACCAGACAAGTCCTTAACAAAAAAAGAAAACTACAGGACTCCTTGGAATATGTGCTTCCTTAGGAAGCACAAGGGCCTGAGTTCAATCCCCGGTTCCAACAAAAAAAAAAAAAAAAAAAAGAAAGAAAGAAAAGAAAACAATAGTCCAATGTCTTTAAGATACATAGATCTGACTTCTGCAACATGATACTGGCAACCAGAATGTGAGAACAAAGTTAAGAAAATGATATCTTCATAATAACTCCAGGTAAAATAAAAATTAATTCTTGGAAACTAATTTAAGAAGGAATCAGAAAGACATCTATTATGAAAGCAATTTTGTACTCTTGCAAATAAATTCAAAGAAGTCATCATAATACAGAAAAATGTTCTGTGTTCTTGGATAAGCAGAACCAATATTGTCAAAATGACCATTCTTCCAAGAGTGATAATGCAATCTCAGTCAAAATACCAGTAGCATTCCTCACAGAACTTGAACAATTTAAAATTCATATGGAAACAGAAGAATACTCAGATTTCAAAAGCAACCCTAGGAAAACAAAGTGGAGCTGAAGGCATTACAGTTACTGATTTCAAGTTGAATTACAAAACTACAGAGATAAAAGCAACACGATTGGGACCAGGTTTGATGGTGCAGCCCTGTAATCCCAGTGCTGAGGAAGCTGAGACAGGAGGACCACCCAATTTAAGACTAGTTTCCGCCTCCTAAAGTGAGCACAACGTAGTCCAAACTTCACAGTGAGACCCTGTCTCAATAAATAATAAAAATAAGAAAAAGCAACAACAACAACAATGGCCCAGGGAGACAGCTCAGTAGAATAATCGCTTGCCTGGCAAGCATAGGGTCCTGAGTTCAATCCCTGGTACAAAGACAAACAAACAAACATGATGCTGAAACAAAAACAGACATCAGGGCCATTGGAAGAGAATAGCGAATGTAGAAACATGAAAGCACCAGCACATTCAGAGACCTGATATTTGACGAAGTTGTCAAAAACAAATGCTGGAGAAAATATAGCATCTTCAACAAATATTGTGGGGAAAACTGGTTAGACACATACAGAAAACTCATATCTCTCACCATATATTGATATAAAATCAAAATGGATGAAGGTCGTAGATATTAGAAAAGCAATCTAATTAAGGATAAGTTAGTTAACACTCAGGGACACAGAGGCACTAGCAAAGGCTTACTCAGCAGAAACACAATTGCACAGCATTTCAAGCAATGAATATAACTTGAAATCATAATATTAAGTGAAATAAAAAAATGAGATTAAATAACACAAGTCTTCTCTTATTTGAAAATCATAAAATATAAACAAAGAACAAATTAAAATGTAGATAATAATCAATAAGTGAGATTGATATTTTGCAAATGTAAAGAGCAAGAAATAGATGAAACCACAAGGTGTAAAGTAAAAAGAATTTAAAAGAGTATGTATTTTGTACATGTCATTCCCTATGTACTCCTATAATGTGCTAGAAAAAGAAAATTAACAAAACTTAAATAATCTCAATATCCAAATTACACTTTGCTACTAGAATCCTATTATAGTTTACACCCATGTAGCTTCTAAATTCAGGCCAGTAGATCAGGACTCATTTCTTCATCATTCATACGCTTCTTTTTTGGGAAATGCTTATTTCACTGAGCCATCTCTCCGGCCCTCATGCTCTTCAATATGCAAAATAATTACTTAAAATTAGTAATGTGACTATATTATATATATATATATATACATATATATGCATATATATGTATATATATATAATTATTCCATGTTTTCTACAAATAAAACACTATTTAAAAGGTTTTGAAAGGGTTTATTTTCTACAGAATGGGTATTTTCTATATGACAATCTTCACACATCTTAGTTGTCTCAGTTATTCTTTTCTCATTGCTGGGGCCAATACTCCACATCCAAAATGAAGGAAATAAAGGTTTATGAAGCTCACAGTTACTGGAGGTTTCGGTCCATGTTGATCTGGCTCCAAGGCAGAGAGGCACAGGGCAGACAAGAAATTTTCAGGGCAGCGGCAGAGAGCAGAGAGCAAAGGGAGTGGGCTCAGCTCAGGCAGCTAGCTAGCCTCTCTCCCCTTCTCACACTGTAACGTAAATTCCCTGCCCCGGGTCAGGTGCAGCACTCATACCCACAGTAATCAATCACAAACTCCAGAAGCTGTCCCATGACTGCATGAAACTTTGGGGGGACAACAAGACACAAACCATAACATTAGGGATCCAGGAGCTATTAGATTTGTTGGATAATTCTTACCAAATTATGTTCTAAAATTTTAACGAAAGTATAATAAAATTATTATATTATTCATATAATAAAAAAATAATTCAACCCCAGAACTTTCATTCCTAAAACATTTTATTTACCAAGGAAACAATATTAAAATTAAAATTTATCAGGTTAGGGATTAGCTCAGTGGCACAGCATCTGCCTGGCAAGCCTAAAGTCCTGTGTTGAATTCTTGTATTGCATAAAAAAAGAAAAAAAAAAGAAAAAAAAAAAAAAAACTACCTTGATGTCATTAGAGTTATCAGTTATATGCTACAATGGTAGAAAACATACTATTAAAACATTTCCATGCTAATGTGTGTGAATGAATTCAAAAAGGAGGCTTGTATGTGTCTTATAAATATTCTTTGGTGAAAGCAAGCAACTACTTAATTTCTATGTTAATTGCATTGTTTCATTTACCACTACCATAAAAGAGTAATCCTCATGTTATAGGTTCACCCAAAAAATGTTATCACAAAAAAGAACAATTTATTTGCATATGTCACATGGATTGTTACAAAATATAAAAATAAATGAAAATAAATGCATGTATTTCCCATGTTTAGTGGTTCATACTGTGTTAGTTATAACATATTATCATGAAAGAGGAACTAGGTCAAAAGTAAAACAATGTTGTTATTTTAAATGACACACCTTAAAGAAAACATATCTAGTATAGGAAGATCCGATAAAAACATATAATTATTAAATAACTAGATTTTGATTGAATATTATTGATTGTACCTTTACAAGATTAACAGGACTGAGAAAATAGCTCAACAACATAAGCACCTGCCTGGCAAGTGTGAGGATCCATGTTTGACCTCTGGTACCGCACGCCATGCCAGCTCCTAAACCCAGGACACACTGCTGGCCATGAAAACTGGGTGTGGTGGCCCAAGCTTGTAATATCAGTGCTAGGGAGGCCTAAAACAGGAGGAGCACTAGCAGTCCGAGTTGCATAGTTGAGATTCTGTACCAAATAAATAAGTAAAAAGAGTTTTGAAAATGTAAAGATAAATATAAATTAGATCAACAATCCAATGTTTTTATTACTTAGTGATTTAATATATCAATGACTGAAATAACCCTTTCTAAACCCAAACACTCTTAACAGAAGTTATGATGGAAATGTTCCTTATGCAACCTTGCACTAAATTGAGATGCCTAGACACTGTTGCATAGACACATGTATGAACAGCATATATGGAATTAATTTGAACTATGTTCTTCTGGTATATTTTAAACTCTACAAGACCCTCACTTTAAGAACATGTCCTAGTGCTGGTGAGATATCTCAGCAGACAAAAGCGCCAGCTTAGGCGAGCATAGGCAAGCACTGAGACCACTGTTTGATCCCTGGTACTACATGCTGTGCTGTGCTGTGAACTGACCAGAGTCTGGGTGTGATGGCACATACCTGTAATACCAGGGATGAAAGCAGGAGGATCACTATGAGTCTGAGCTGCATAGTGAAACCCTATACCAATAACCAAATATAATCAGAGGAAAATAAGAAAGGAAGGAAGGAAGGAACGAGGGATGGAAGGAAGGAAGGAAAAGAGAGAGAAAGAAAGAAAGAAAGAAAGAAAGAAAGAAAGAAAGAAAGAAAGAAAGAAAGAAAGAAAGAAGAATATGTCTTAAAAATCCCATGTTCAATCCAGGTAAAAATATAGAAATTGTAGGGAAGTGGTTAAAAAAATCTTCCTCCTCCTAGAAATGAAAATAATGTTTCAACCATTATTGGAAGTATCAAGAGGCAAGCAGATACAAAAAGCTGCAGAGAGAGAAAGAAATATATGCTCTGTTGAGGGTACAGATAATACAACTTTTCAGAATGCAAGAACAGCAGTGACTTCTGAAGACATATTTTTCAAGTACTAAAGTAAGATGTCTGGATCTCTCTCTCTCTCTCTCTCTCTCTCTCTCTCTCTCTCTCTGTCCTTTTTCATATTGATATCATCTGTTCATCACTGGCATTTAGGAGTTATTTTATGTCATGGTCTTGGTTGGAGGCAAATACTGGAGGAAAGTGACTCTAATTTGCATTCTTGGACCAATAGTAAAAGATAAATTAATGGATTCACAGGCAGAGATTATCATTAACAAAAGAAAATGTGGCTTTGAGTCTACAGGACCAAAAAAACCCAAAAAACAAAAAAACAACTTTAGAGAATGAAGACTGCAGATTTTACATATAATCAAGTTCTGACAATAAAAGACAACAGAATATTAAATAATATACAGACACAGGATTCTTGGAAAGCATAAAGAACCAGCCTATGTTTATCCTCCATATGTAGAGTCATATAAAAAGATGACAAAGTATTTGGAAGGGGAAAACAAATAAATCTGAGAAACACTGGAGTTTTGTCCATACAAATGCTTTGCAGATTGGTTTGTACCAAAGCTGATCACTACTCTTTTTACTTCTCCACCAGTGATTCTTTAACACCCTTGGCTTTGTACAGTGCTCTCTCTGGCTCCAATAATTAATCTGTATCATGCCAACAAAGCTAATCCATGTATTTAATCTATTTGAAATGAACAGTAGAGAAGTGAGTGGGTACTTTTTGTCATACAAATCGAGGTGAAAGGTGTTTAGGAGGTGAATTCAGTTACCAGACAAAGGAATTGTGTCAGGGACTCCCTAACACTGGTCTTGAGAGATTTTGAGATATTCTTTCTTTTTTTTTTTTTTAATGTACTTAGTACAGGGTCTAAAGGGGCTTACTACACAGATTGGACTCATAGTAATCCTCCTGTTTTCAGCCTCCCAAGCTCTGGGATTACAGAAGCGCATTGCCAAGTCCAGTCTCACTTGCTGACTCAGCATGCCCTGGGAGCGGGGCCAGCAAGGCACACAGGGGCTCGAACTCTGGTCTCTGTGTCTGCCTAAAGACGCACTTTGGTCTGCTGAGCTGTCTGGTCAGCGCTACCTTTTGATAAATTCTAATTATTATTTAAGCCAGGATAAGCAGTATTTATCTTTTTGATATAAAGAATTTCTAATAAATTGTTAGGAAATTGTCTGCCTTGTAGATGAATTATTGTCTTACAGTAAAAAATTGTCCTTTTAAGGCAATATATTTATTATGTGCTATATGAGCTGTGCATCCCATGAATATTACATCAGCACAGTCTGAAAACTGAGTAGTTTTTCTTCACCAAGAACATTTACAAAATGTAAAGTAATCACAGATGTATTCAAATAATTTTATAATCATGCAGAAAAAGATAAGATGTTCAGAAGGGTATAATAAACCTTTTATTTCTTAATTTGTCTAAGAGAACCATCCAGCACAATGGACCAAATTTAGCATCGTAAGTCCTTTCCATATTAGAAACTGCGAGTTTGCAAAGCTAATAACCGCGCCTTGCAATGCACACACAAGGAGGTTAGAGGGGGTTGGGCCACATCAGCTCGGTATTATGAGCCGACAGTCAGCTTGGAGAAGACAGCTCATTAGCAAGCAAACCACAAAAACACCACCAAGAACTGAAGATCTCCATGGGAGACACGGAGTAGAAAGCTGTCAGTGAACACAGCTACTTCTGCAGCACAATTGCCTTTAAAAAGAAATGTAATGGAGAAGAAATACAAAACCAGATCAATAAGATCAGCAAGACTTTCAAGATGGCAGGAGGTGTGCTATGCAAGCAAGTTAATGGTTCCTTGAGCTGCTAGGTACTTGACTTATTTTGAGTTGTTTTATATACATGGACTTTACATGCACAGTATTTGGAACTGTTATTTAAAAATGACCAATTCTATTTAATATTGAAAAGAAGTGACAAGGAGCTGTCATTAAAAACATCTAAATTCTGAAATGCAAAAAAGCATTGAGACAATTTTGCACAAGTATTAAATAATACAAGAAATTTAAGGAATAGGTATTGTCTTTATATGGTTTAAATTCTAAGATAAGGAAGAGAGCTAATTTGTGCTGAAGCACAGATGTATTTGGCAAGTTCACAGGGAGATATCACATATAGGAATATTTATATTTTATAATTAAAATACCCATATAAACCATCACATAAGAGCAGCCTATATCACTCTAAGATACAACTTTACATTTTCTTTCTAGATACAAGACTGAAATGTAAGCGGAAATTGTCATTAAAGCTTAAAAAAATGCATGGATTAAGAAAATATGTATGTGTGCATAGAGAAATATTTACTAAGGCAAAAATTTTAAGTTTAATATTTATGTGGTTATATATATATATATATATATATATATATATATATATATATACACACACACACACACATATACATACAGACAAATATTATATATTCACATAAATGAAACATGAGGAAATTGGGGAAGCAGCTCAGTAGAAAAGCACTTGCCTGGCAAGCACAGGGTCTTGAATTCAATCCCTAGTACTGCAAAAATAAAAGGAACAGAAAATGTGTACATGTGTTAATTTATATCATAAGCATTAAAATTGAATGCCATAAATTCATGTATTAAAATAAAAATTGACTAAAATATAAAATAGAACATATTTGGAGTATATTAAATGTAAATTAGAATAAAATATAGATTATAAAATAAAAATAAAATATATTAAAATAAAAAACAAAATAAAATAGAAGACTTTTCACCAGAAATATAAAAATATCAGAAAATATATTAATTTTACCAGTATGACTTGTAAGAATTGATATATATTAATTAAACAAAACTGATAGACACAAATAAAAATAACACAAAGGGACTGAACTAGTTCCTTTAAGGGACTAAGCTTATAGACAAATTAATGAAATATCTCTGACTTCTTAGCCATTTGGAACAGGATCATACACCAAGGCCATCTTTTCCACAAACAATCTGTCATTGCAGCAGAAAGAGAAAAGGGAAAATATATTGCTAAGAAAATATTTCTTAATTTAATTCCTGGGAGAAAAAGGAAACCCAACAAGGAATAAGGAAACTCCTTACTAAAAAGGACAATGGTTCTAGCTTCTGTACAGCATCATTTTCTACAAATAGTCATCTAGAGCAAAAACTCATCTTCTATAAAATGAATAAATTTTAATATGATTCCTATAAATTTCACACATAAAGAACATTGTTGTAGTTTGGGGTTTTGCAAGGGGGAGCAATCTAAGATAGCACACATGATTTATGCAATTATTTTGTAATAATCACCCAAAGTCATATATACAAAATGTGCAGGAAATCTGTCCACATACTAAAGACCCAAAGAATCCAGCTGAGGTCCTGGATCCCACAGCATCATCATGCATGAATCCAGCTGATAACTTAGAGCCCATAACAACTCTTACACTAGGGCGACAATACGATTTACACATGTGGCTCTGATTTATTTCACTTATGAGTATAGCTTCAAGTTGCACCCACTTTCCTATGAAGCTTTCGAGATTGTTTTTCTTTATAGCTAAGTAATACTCCAGATATATATATATATATATATATATATATATATATATATGTGTGTGTGTGTGTGTGTGTGTGTGTGTGTGTGTATGTGTGTGTGTGTGTGTGTGTATGTATGTATATCAGGATAGATATACAGTTATTTTCTTTTAATCCAATAAGAATTTGTACTAATATTGTTTAGACAAGATACCATGTCTACATCTTGTCCTCTGAATAACTACTACCAAGAAAAATATATGCAATGTATTAATTCTTCAACTGTCGTACAAACCTATTTTGAAACTGTTTCATTGTTATTTTATCTATTTTTTTCTTCTAAATTATTTAAAAATAAAACAATGCCCTTCAGACACCCAATTAGAAGCCAAGTGCCCCTGACAATGCCTCCTGCCAGTCTGGTTCACAGATCTGCCCCGGGAAGGCCCAAGGGTTAGTGGCAGAAGCTAGAATGTCTGTGCCAGCAGGATAGAGGATCTGTGCTAGCATGCTGAGGGATTTGCATGGAGCCCAGAAGCAATGCCCAATAGAAGAACCAGAGCTCCTCCAGAAAATACCACAGCTGCCCTTAGTGACAGTAAGGTCCTTAGGTCTTCCAATGGTGAGAACAGCAGAGCTCCTGTCAGGAAAGAGTGCAACAGGCTTCTCCAGAAGACTAAGCAGTGCTCTGATTTCCCCTCCAGGGTCAGGATGCAATACACAAAATGAGGACCAGAACTCGCCAAAGGGAACAACTGCCATTGTCAGTGACAATTCTGGAGATCCTTGATGATGAGAACTGCTGAGTTCATGAGAAAACTCCAGCATGATTAGCTCCTCCAGGAAAGCCAGCAGCTTTGTACAACTGCCCAAGAGCTTCCAACAGCTTCACTACTCCAGTTTTGCCTCTTATGCTGCCAGCAGCAGTTTTCAGGTGGGCTTCCCATAACCCCCACCACGCTGTGGGGTACAAATCCACCACCTGTTGTCAATGCAATACAACTATGAATAAGAAAATAAAATACTATTACCTCTCCTAATAAAAAAAGATTATTTAAAAATCATTAATTTAAAAATTTACAACGAATTTTGTTGTAATGTAGCATGCAGCCCACATGAAAGGTATTGTGAAATCTCAGAAATGGGGTTGAAAGTATTAGGAAAATAGAAATAGAAGAAAAGAAAAAATTACCCAAAACAGTGTAGGCAGGGGTAGTAGATGGCTTGGTGGTATAAGTGCCTGCCTGGTAAGTACAAGGACCCAGGTTTGATGTCCAAAATAGCATGCCATGCGGACCCAGAAACCTGGTCTGGTAGTGCACACTTGTAATCCCAGGTGCTGGGCATGCTGAGCGAGAAGAATAGCTATGAGTCAGGTCTATGTAGAGAGACCCTGTACCAAATAAGTAAATAAATAAACAGACTAACAAATGATGAAAAAATTGAAGAAAATTCTCAACTTGTGAAATGGAAAATATTTAAAAATAAATACAAAACTAATAACATTATGATTTCCAGGTTATGTAACTAAAGCAGAGAGTATCTTTATCACATGTGAAAAGTTTTGATATAAGGCAGTGATTATAAAATACTCCATGTTAGAAGTTTTACCCCCTTTTTTAGTATTTTAGAGAAGGGTCTACAGGGTGGTCAGGGTCTCATTCTAGATCAAACTCATAGTGATGTGCCTATTTACAGCTTCCCAGGAGCTGGGATTACAGGCACACGCCAGCATGCCCAGTCTTCGCTGCCATCTCAGCGCGCCCTGAGTGCTGGGCCAACACGGCAGGCCTGCGTGCCTAACTCCATCCCCTGCGCCTGCTTGCAGGCACTTGAATCCACTCAGCTATTTGGCCAGCCCTAAAAGTATAATACCTTTAAACATTCAGTTTTTAAAATCAAAATCTTGATATGTGATTCATCTAATAATGTTCGCCATACTAGACTTTAAAAATGAATTTTTACATTTAATTATTAATCCATCCAGAGATTCCTAAATGATTCTGGTATGTGTTAATATAAATAGTAAATAATGACTTTTAAAAATTTCCAGTGTCAAAAGAGAGAAATGCATTACATTAGTGCCTTAATAGATGTGCCCTGATATCTGTATCTGCTTTCAGTATGTTAGATTTTATTTATCTTTAATTTTTTTTTTGTTTTTTTTTGGCACAGGATCTAACCACACATCTCCAACTTGTAGTGATCCTCCTGTCTCAGCCTCCTCAGCAATGTCTCAGCCTCAAACCCAGGTCCTTGTACTTTTGAGGCAGGTGCTTAAACAGCTGAGCTAACTCCCCTTGATGATTGTATTTTATAAAATATAATCTAGCTTCAGAAACAAATGTAATTGTAAGAAATCAATGATTTTTAAAGTAATTTTTAAACAATATTTTATATTACATGCCATATCATATATAATTTTGCCATGATAAAAATTTATTGGTCTGAGTTGTATTTACAGTCTCTCTGTAACCATATATATATATATATATATATAGTTTGATGTGATGACCTCCATTCATTTTGGAAACATTAATGAGAACTAGCTGCTCCTAAGATAAAGCGTAGAGATGGTGCAAGGACAGGGATTTATAAGTATTAGTATGGTCGAAGTATCTGAATAATAAAAGTAAAATTTAATGTCTACTTAGCTTTTTAGAATGTGTTTGGATGCCTGATTTGACCAAACCTTAAATCCAATTTATAAAAAAACACCTCCTGGGAAATCATTCTAATAGTAAGGAAAGAGGTAATCAAATCCCAAGATCAAAGACACTCAGAGTTCAAAACCTCTTTAAGTCATTAAAATGATAATTTCAGAAGGTGCATATATATGTATATAAAAATATATATCATTATATATGTTATACATTATATATGTGATCAAATATACTAAGCATATTTGTATATGTGCATATATAATGCATATAGACACAATGCATATGTATGTGCATTAGCCTATGTACACAGATATATGAACATACATATATGTATATGCATATAGCATTATATATTATATGATATGAAACACAGTATATATATATATGTTTATACAAAAATACACATGTAAACATACATATATATATATCCCTGTGAATATTAATTTATACATAGGTACATGTGCATATATACACATATATCCATATATCTGTGTATATATATGTATAGCATATACTCATATATGTAATGTACATATATACATATGCAAATTGTGGAAATCTTAATTTCATTCAGTTTTTATTTGATATTTTATCTTTCTAAAGCTAGTAAAAGATTGCAATCTTATTAGTGACCTCTTTTAAAAATCTAAATTTGGGGCCAGGAAGATAGCTCAGTAGAATAAATGCTTGCCTGGCAAGCCCAAGAACTTATGTTCAATCTCCGGTACAGAAAAAAAAAATTCTAAATTTGTACAAGTATTTAAATTTTGAAACTCTAAAATGTGAATATTTTTACAAATAGCACAAAATCCTCTGTGTGATGAGTCATAGAGTATCCATGGAAAATGGATCTCTATTATATAATACTATATAGGGTATCTCTACTATAATACAACAGCCATGTAATTACTGGGATATGCAAATCAGAAGTCATTTATGCTTCATAAAACAAATCCATAGTTTAAAATGATAAACACTGATACTGCTTTTTAAATTTATTTAAAATATATAAACTGAATAAAATAAATGGGAAATTCAGTTTCTTCTGGAGAAATTTTACACCTTGCTTCTTTGGTTGAAATCTTAAGTAGTTGGCTAATGATATTCAATGTTCTAGAATATAATTATAAATAATAATCTACAAGGTACAATAAAATATAATTTAGGCCTCTTATTCACCTCTTAGTAAAAATGATAACGTGCCACTAATTCTAGCAAATTTGAACTCATGGGGCAAAAATCCATAAAATTAAGTTCACTTTTTCCAGTAGACTGCAGTATATCTTTTTTTTTTTTTTTTTTTTTTTTT
>PVKA01038139.1:0-20471 GCA_004027165.1 Ctenomys sociabilis | reverse complement strand
GAGAGAAGGAAGAAGGAAGGAAGGAAGGAAGGAAGGAAGGAAGGAAGGAAGGAAGGAAGGAAGGAAGGAAGGAAGGAAGGAAAAGGATGAGGGAAGGAAAGGGACGGAGCAGGAAGGGGAGGGAACGGAAAGGAAGAGGAGGGAGGAAGACAGCCCATGCAGTCACACACACCTGGGCTTCTCTCCCTGGCAGTCGCTTATATCCCACCATTGTTTGAGTTTGCAAAGTGATCCACATCCCAGAGTAATTTTTGCTTAGTTATTTTTTAATAAAACAATTCTATTCAACCAATGATCTGCACACCATGTCATTTACAAATATAAAATGTAGGAGACAAAAGGCCTGGCACACCGGCGGTTCTGCACAGCCACAGCCTCCAGTCAAAGTGCTCTGCCTGCCCCTGCTCACCTCTCACTGGCCCGCAGCACCTAGCAGTTGCTGAGCTACTGTCATCTTCACAGATTTTCCTATTCTGAGAATTTACTTTCTTCCTTTCAAAATAGCCCATGCTCACAACAACAAAGACCAGAACTTAGTCAAAGGAATGTAAATCCTGCAACATGAGCTCTCCATTTTTGTTTAATTCTCGAGATGACTTTTCCCTGCATATTCATTTCTCCCTCCTTTGCGCTGATGGTTCAGGTGAGCTAGCACAGAACCTCTCACCCTTCCTCCCCATATCTCTCTAGGAGTCCTAAGTGGCCAACACCATTTTCTGCTCCTTGCACTCCACTAGGAGTGCTGGAGGACCTCACAGCAGAAGTCATGCTAGCTCAGCTAGCTCCTGCTAGCTGTTCATCATTGGTTGAATAGAATTGTTTTATTAAAAAAATAATTAAGCAAAAATTACTCTGAGATGTGGATCACTTTGCAAACTCAAACACCACAGACCACACACCACAGCATAGTGCCTATGAGAACAAGCAACGACAGCTTTCCCATGAATCCCACACTGATTCGTTGCACAAATTGATCTCTAGGTGCCAGTCCATGGGGTTGTCCCAAATTGTTCCATTGTGAGTCCAAATCTATTAAACACCTTGGTGTGAAGTGGTTAGGAAGCAAGAAAGAAGGCAATGGGGATGATGCTAAGGCTATGTGATACAGCTAGTAAGAGGCAGTATGAGCTAGAACCACATTCCATGGCTACCCATCACACACACACACACACACACACACACACACACACACACACACACCACATATTTGCTGCCATCTGTAATTAGAACTACCCTTCCATAAAACTTTGAACACTTTACAAAATTATCTTTTCCTACATAGCTACTTTTAACATGCATGTTTTCGGGGCCCGGGAAATGGCTCAGTGGAATAAGGGCTTCCCTGGCAAGCACAAGGGCCCGAGTTCAATCATTGGTTCCACCAAAAATAAAATAAAATAAAATGCATGTTTTCCTAAGCATTATGACATTTGACCTTTAAATAATGTACATCATTATATATCATGCATCAAACCCTCAGATGACTATTGTAACAAGATGCAAACTCAAGTGCTATACTTGCCAAATTTTCATAGGACAGTGCAGTAGGCCAGCTCACAAATTTTCTTGCTATGTGAAACATAGCATGCAAATCTATTATTATACTATACTTTTGTTATTTTTAAAAACATTTGCTTAGTACAAAGTAAAAATTTCATAAATTGTACACAATAAAATGGAAGGAATGGCAGCTCTCTTGTCCAGCACCTACAGTGAAAACCCCTAACTTTCACAAGATGCTCATTGTTCTTTAACTTAAATCTATAAACTGACTATGGGACTCTACTGCAAGGAAAAATAATACTAAGGAATAGGTACAGAAATTTACTCCAGGACAAATACAAAGTGCAAGAACTGTGCTATCCTCTGTTAAACATGAAGAATTTTGTAATAATGCTTCATAACAATGCTTATTTTACCATAGCATTGTTTCCTAGGAACCAGCTATCTCTTAGAATATTAAAGTTGGCTCACTGTGCACACAAATTGCAGTACAGGTTGGAAAGAGGGCTGAAGAAATTCTATAAGACAGTGTTATCCAATTATACCTATGATCAAAAACCTACACAACTATAAATTCATAGGGTATTATGTGAAAAAGTGTGATTTAGTTGACCTAAGATGGGATATAACTGTCTATAATAAGCCTTCATAGGCGACAAGTTGAAGAACACTGTTATAACACACTCAAGGTCAAATGCCAAGAATTTAGACTAGATTTGCCAGGCGATTACTAATCAATATCATACATGTACCATTTGAAGGAATGAAACATCCCTTGAAATAGGGCTCTGTGGTATGACATATTGTGTCCATCATGGGTCATATGAGAGCGGAAATTCTTTTGTTTTTATCTAAACACTTTTTTTACTCTTCCAAGATCTGCTTCCAAACTGCAAATTCGCTGAAAATGCCACTATGCATATCTTTTAAGAATCAGATAACAGTGTTCAATGAGGGACAAAAAGAGAAATGGCAGGGTGGAAGAAACTGCTGAGAGAATGGCCCCAGAGTCGGCTCATTTTCCCATTGAGATTAATGCTTTGTAGCCAAAGAAGGCAAAAATATCAAGTCAACAGATTTAAATGAATGTGAATTGTTATACTGTACTGAAAAGGACAATAAAATGGTGATAGTTTCCCAAATGGTCAGAGAATTTAGTCTCTTTTCTCAATGACATTATGCCATCAACAGATTTTAAAACAATAACTCTGTCCCACACGGTAGTCAACAGCCAATTCCCTTAATATTATCTTTCACTATACATTCTAGAAGCTTAATATTTTTATCTTCAAAAATAAGCAGAGGGCCAGGAAGATGGCTCAGTAGAATAAATGCTTGCCTGACAAGTTGCAAGAGCCTGAATTCAATCCCCAGTTCTGCCAAAAAAAAAAAAAAAAAGGCAGATTATTGCTTAGGATCCCTTTGTGAAATTATACTCACATGGGAAAGTATTGATAATTTAGTTATGCAATACTAGCCAGCAGTTTTTAGTTGTAATAAAAGTTCATAAATGAATAGAAAAATGACATCACCAAAATTAAGATATAAAAAATTATTTTGGACATCAAGGGTGCATATATAGGACAAAATATTAAAACACATAAAGAGAGATGCATTCTTAAGTGCCTTTAACCGTAAACCTTGTTATTATGCAAAGCTGAGTAATTTACGAGGACAACAAGGTCACACCACAGGTCTGCCAGGTCCTTCTGAGCTGCTTCCTCCATCCTAAGCCTCCAGCCTCATTAATCATGAGCTCTCCGTAAAATCAGCATTCCTTGCAGTTGACTACTTGTCGGCTCTCCAGACAGCTTTGGGGAGAGGGTGGATCTCCTTTCATAGCAGCAGCACGGTAGTCTCAGCAGCAGCAGTGCTTCATTTGAGTAGCTGTGAGGTAGAACCTCACACTGCTGAAGAGATCCATAAGTACATGATAGGGACTTAGGAAGTGCGACAGGTGGTCTGCATTGTAACATAAAACCTAGCATTTGTTCAACCTTCCTTAGTTTCCAACATAACTCCTCTCAAAAGCTCTTAGTTAAAAAATAAAACATAGCCGCCCACTTTAAACAGGTGTATCATAGCTTTATTTCATGAACAAGAACAACGAAGATCAGGGAAGGTGTCGGAGTTGGCAAGCCCAGGGTCCACCTCCACTTCTGGTTTGTGTGTTTTTAAGATAATTGCATATGGTTTTGAGTCTCAAGTTCTCACACAATGCAGCACTAACATAGAACTTAAGTTTTTTATTTTCTCTTCTTCCCTAGATGCCATCACTAGTACACATATTAGAGCTGCCCAGGCTTTCTGAAGGGTTTTCATGCGGTTGGAATAAAAGTTTACTAAAGCACAAAGTGCACTATGAGAGTGAAAGGAGGGCAGTTGAACTGCAGACGTAGGAACTGAGGATGGACTGACACTAGCAGAACACCCCACAGGAGGAGAGCGCTTTGTGTTGTGATGACAGGCAGGACTAGGCTGACTAAGGGTCCCTGGGAGCTGGAGAGCGCAGTCCTAAGCAAGACAGGTCACTACAGGAAGCCCCAAAGGAGTGAAAATTTAGCACAACACAAAATATAACCAATCCCGTATTTTGAGAGCAAACGATGCTTCAGAAAAGATAGGTGGGTCTCACTCTCCATGGGCTCTGTTCTTTGTAAATTTTGTTGACATTTTATTACATTTTCAAAGGAATACAGCCTGGAAATTTCAGCTCTCAGAGCTGAAGGTGAACAAAGAAGAAAGAACTCAAAAGATCTTTAAAAAGCCATTAGGATACCAGGGTTGTTTTAAACATTCTAGCTTCCATGTCCCTAATAATAATCCACCTCTGGCTTTGACAGAAGGGCCTTTCAAGAAAGAATGCTTTCCGGGCTCTCACGAGCACGCCTCTGCACTCTGGGCTTACTTCTCCTCTCTACAGCCACCACATACGTGTATTCTGTTGTTGAGGGATAGATGTGAATTGGAAAGGACAATATCTTATTTTTATTTCCTCAGAAAACAGGTTAGTCAACTATGGCCTAAAATATATATTGTCTCTATGTGTGGAGCAACTGTCACAGAAGTTTATTAGCTGCGCCTTAGTACTGATCATAAAGTAGTTGAGGCATAACTTGCAATTCAAGCACCAGACCCCTCCCACTCCCTGGGCCTGGGTAAGCAGAGCACGTGGAGGACTTTTTATGGAGCAGGGGCTAACCTTCTGTGGCTCGCAGTTAGCCCTGTGCATAGGCAGCCACTTGCTCCTAGCCTCCTCCACATTCGTGACTAGTTTTCTGTCCAGCACGTTATTCTCTTTCTGAATGAAAGGATCCCCAAATGGTATAAGTATACCAGGCCTTGCATACTACTCAAGAGTGACATCTGAAGATGTTTAGCATCTTTGCCACTATAGGTTTCAAGAGCATCAAAAGATTTGCAGAAGTTTCCTAGAACAGCCATAGTATTACATGACAACAGAAAAATAAACACAAAATCAAAAATGTTCCACCTACAAAATAGCAGCAATAATTTATAAAAATAACTTTTAATTCATATGACTTTCAAGAATTCTGCCTCACCACACTAGTATAAGAAAATAAACTGTGTATAATTTGTTCAGTGGCACTGGGGATTGAACATGGGGCTTTTACGCTGAGCCACGTTGTCAGTCCTTTTTCTTAGTTTTGTTTTGAGGCAGGGTTTCACCAAGTCACTCTGTGTAGCCCAAGCTGGGCTCAGATTTGTGATCCTCTGCAGCACCTGTAAGTTTCTGCAGTGTAGGCAGGGGAGTTCTGTTTATATTTTATGTACGAGCCTCTCAGAGTTCAGAAGACCCAAATTTCTTCTGAACAAACTACCTGTTTCCAGTCCAAGGATATTCTGAGCATGTGAAAAAAAAACATATGCATTCACTCACTTGATGGTGGGAGACACCCTAACAGTTTGACCTAGAACAATTCTTATAGACAAGAAAACACTTTTCAGGCTCAGTGGTACACACCTGTAATCCCAGCACTCGGGGAGGGGGAGGGGAGGCAGGAGGATTTCTGGGATTTCAAGACCAGCCTGGGCTACATAAGGGAGTTCAGCACCCTAAACCTCATAGTGAGACCCTGTCTCAAAAACAAATACTTTAGACTAAAGCTATCCCCCCTTGTCACTCAATAATTTTGCCTTGAAGTTTCATGATTACATATGCAGGCTCTCTCTGCAGAACAATTTGTTAATGTTAAAATGTTACAAGATTTTCTTGACTGTCTTTTTATAAAATTACTTTTCCATAATTAAGTATGCTTCTCTTTGAAGTTAGCAAACACACACACACACACACACAGAGAGAGAGAGAGAGAGAGAGAGAGAGAGAGAGAGAGAGAGAGAGAGAGAGAGAGAACAACGTACACACACTGCATGAGTGAAGCTAAATGTGGCAGCTGGCTAAACAACCAGTAATTACAAACCATGAGTATCCAGCAGAGGGCGGGAACATGGACCTAGCTTCACCGCAACTTCATCATTTCTAGCTGTACTTACCTAAAGTCTTTCTGTTTTGGGGCTTTCTACTTTGGCAGTGGCCTTAAGCAATGCCATCTCCCTGACTAGTTGCAGGACAGAATGTGAAAGTGACAGGTAAGGTCACCAGCACAGATATCACAGTCTTCTGAGAACCCAAGTGGTGCCAGCATTGGTAGTTCTGTTCCTTTAAAATAACAAGTGGCATTAACAGTAGCAAAACTAATAATAATAAAAATAATAACTCTTAGGCTGCAATGGAAATTATGATTAAAGTAGAAAATTCAGATATTTTATAGGACAAATGGCTGTGCCATGAATAAAATTAGTAAGGCAGAGTGAAACAAAAGCCAAGGCTGGCCATTGCTTCTGTGTCATCTCTGGGAGGTGCAGTTAAGGTCACATCGACATCCAGTGAGGGAGCTAAGAGCAGGGGCAGCAGGGAGAAAGTGGACTCTCCTGTGTTCTTGGGTGTGAGGAGCGGGGACTGACTGAGAGTGATTATCTTTTCTCTTTCTTGGCAGCTTAATTAAGTTCTCTAATTAGTCATGGTCACTAAGCCCTGAATTATCAGCCCTGCCTCCTGTTGTATTGGCTTCTTCTCTACTCTGATAACTGATTAGAAAAGTCAGTGGTGTAAACGCTGTCATTCATTCTCAAGGAATTCTTTTCCCATTTATTGAGTTGAAAGTGGCAGATAAAAATTGTATATATTCAAGATGTTCAAAGCAATATTTTGATACACATATAAATTATAAAATGACTACCACAATCAACCCAATTCACAATCCTTCACCTCACATACTGTGTGTGTGTGTGTGTGTGTGTGTAATCTACCCACTTAGTGTATTTTGAGTATACATTATATGATCATTAACAATAGTCAACTCTGGGTATGGTGCACACAACTATAATCCCAGCACTGGAGAGGCTGAAAATAGGAGGACTCCAACTCCATATTTGGTACCCTGTACCAAATACATAAAAATTAGTATGTCTCCAGAATTTATTCATCTTTTAATTGTAGATTTGTACCCTTTCACCAACGTCTCTTTTCCTCACAGACATCCCTAGTAAGCACCATTTCATTCTGTTTCTATGTATTTGCTTTTTTAGAATTAGAGATTGTGCAGGATTTTCCTTTCACGCCTCCCTTATGTCACTTAGCATGATTTTCCCTACAAGTTGTCACCATTTTTAAGGCTGTGAATAGAACTCCAACCCAACAGCACAAGGTCAGTCTACTTTAAGCTGCACCCTCTGAACAGCAGTGCAGGTGCTGAGGGAGGCCCCCAGTGCTGTGCTGGCCACGCCCCACCCCCTGCCACTCCTTGAGCCCTTCCCTCCTCTTCTGGACATTAATCTCTTCACACTGTCCCAGTCTTTTGCCATCTTTGGAGGAAAGTAGCCACTGAACATTTAAGCCAAAGTGTCAGTGCATTCACACCCTCCTCTACAAAACTGCGCCTATGAGCAGGGAGGGATTCAAAGAAGGAAGAGTTTCCATCAAAGAAACCACTTTCTAACTGTATAATTATGGACACCTAGAAGGAAAGCTAGATGATCATCCCAAACTGCACTTGTCACGTGCAGGCTCAGATAACTACAGTGTAACTAAGTTGTCACATCTCTCCACCTAATTGTTGCTTGCAGGCAGTGACCTTTGCTTGACTATTAAATCCAGTGTAGTAAAATATTTCATTCCTCTATTACAAGTTTCTATAATCTTTGAAAATTATCTTGTGGTGGTTCTAGTATAGTTATTCATAAAACACCTCCAGCCTCTGTACTGCATCAATTTCTGATGATATTCTAGGATTATGTGGGTATTCATTTCATCTTTATTTACTGTATGATTTTCATTTGAAAAATATTGGTTTATTCTTTATAAAATAGACATTGTTATGGTGCTGGCCCTCCACAGAAAGTTTATCTCTTTTTTCCTTTGTTTTCATCCAACCACAGGCATAATTTCCTGCTATAAGTCCCTAATTCCAAGAAAAAAAGCAATTAAACAGCTTTTAAAATAAATGACACAATTTTGAAAGGAAGGTATTTTGTGCCCTGTCCACACTATGCTCAGAACAGTGCCAGGTAGGCTCCTGGGCTCTCTGAAGTCAGTGCCTCCTCGCTCTCCACTCTATCTTCCTCAAGGGCCATGCTTTGCAGTTTCTTAGAGTATGAAGAACCCTTATTACAACTTCAGGAGATGCTCTGACGTATAAGTACAAAAGGTAACCACAGTATTTTGCAAGCCGGGTGGGGATTTCCTTCTGTGCAAGGGTCACTTGCTGTCGCTCTATGGAATCCTGACTGCACAGCA
The DNA here is from genome assembly GCA_004027165.1 of Ctenomys sociabilis. NCBI lineage: Eukaryota > Metazoa > Chordata > Mammalia > Rodentia > Ctenomyidae > Ctenomys > Ctenomys sociabilis. Next base: position 12,151 of record PVKA01038139.1, on the reverse strand, counting down.
AAGCTTTCTGCTTCCCAACATCTATAAACTGGAAAGCTGAGCTCCAACCCAACCTCTAGTGATCCTCTGGCCCATAACCAGCTTCTGCTACTGTGAGCAGGCCAAAGTGTAACAATACCTTCCTTTTTCCTATGGCCACAGCGAAGCATTTGTAAGCTACAAATCATCACATAAGAGCAAAGGACTATTTTTATCTTGATTGAAAGGGTTTCTCATCCTCCTTCAGTCTTTTAATTCTGCTAATGCTGCCAGTTGAGAGAAGGCTATTTTTCATGAAGGTTGATAAATATTATTAGGCTATGCAAATGAGCACATTCAGTTTTGCCAATCTCATCTTTTATTCCTAATCATCTTGATCCCCTTCCATCTAAGTTAGGAATTCTAGGGACAAGGTAACCTCACATGCGCTGTTCAAATGAGCAGAGATGCCCTCAAGCTGCTTATATTGCAGCTGTTAGAAGATTACAGATCTAGATCATCATTTTACAAGAATGCAGAATCTTGATGAATGTTTTAAATGAAATGACATCACATTAAGTAATGAAAAAAGGTCTAAAAAAACAGTAATGGCTTCCATTCAAGCAAAACAATATTTTAAAGCCAATGAAGTTTTAAAATGGGAAGAAAAAGAATTAGAAATGCCAATCAACTGCAAAAGTGCAAGGAATATTTGAGCCTAGGTAGATTATAATAAGTACGATAAGAATGAACTTAGATTTAAGGTAGTGTGAAATCCAGCTATGGAAAGGTTTTACTAAAGGAGATATCTACAAGCATATCTTAATATTAAAGTACATTGGTGATTTTATTTATACCCGAGTACATAGCATTAAGAGGAAAAGATTCCAAATGTGGAAGAAATAGCCTTGCCCACCAAACACTGCATTTGGTCTCCTGCAGTTCCTGTTACCCTGGCAGGAGGTCAACTCTAACTGAAGAGATGCAAGTTAAAGGGTTTCTGCCAGTACTGGGCTAAGATAGCAGGGACACCGAGTGTACTTCAGCAGGTTCTGGTCTTTCTCCAACTTGGCCATGGCCCATGCAGCACGGAGCCCTTGGTCCTAGTGAAGAAGCTAGAAAATTAGGGAGGCTCCATTAGTATAGGTCCAAGAGAGACTACGACTGGACCCCCAGTCGAAACAAGGATGCACATACAACATGAACAAGAAATAGACATTTGCTGTATTAAGCACTGACCTTTACTTTTTCTTTGAATTTTCTGTTTTTGGACAAAACAACATGGTCTAGCTTATCTTAACTAAGAGTATAACAAACTCTTGTGAATGAAGAAAAGGGTGTCTCTGAGTGGCCTGCTAAAATAACCTCAAAGGCCCACTGGAATATAAGTTGGTAAATCAATGGAATTCTACTTGAATCTACTGAAACAAAAATACATGGATTATTTTAAATCCATGGAAAACTAGGGCTAAGAAAGGAATGGTGTGGGGAAAGAAGGAGAGTGAGAAATACATCTCAGAAAGACTTATGATTCTGCCTCCTCTGTGGTGTGCAGCATATTAATCTCTACCTAGATTCAGAGCAGCTGAGCTGAATGGAAAATTTTTATCTTTAGCATTCCTGAATAATAGATAATCTTCCTTCCTTCACTTCACTAAGAAGGACAACTGCACCTGGAACATGTTCCTACAACAAAGTTTCATCCACATAATGAGACTGATAGCTAAAAACTAGGGAAATTTGCAGCATTAACAAGTTAATTCTGTCATCAGAATGTGACATTGAGGTTCCTTCTTTCTTCCCTCAGCTTTTCTTTTTTTCTCCAAACTATTCATCATTTAATATTAATCTCTGTCCTTCACCATTCCTTGGTATAGAAACTACACTTCCTTATCCCTTTGCATATCAAAAAGAACACAAGTGCTTAATCACAGTATCATTACCTATGTGTTTAAAACCTTAGCAGTGTTTCAGTAGGCAGGAATTTTCAGAAGAATTTCTACCTCCCTTCATATGTCGTCACCATAAAAGAGCTGGTGCAAGAGAAACAGGATTTTTGCAGTCATCTGTATCCCACTGTGTGCCTGCATTCCAGAACTTGGTGCATTTTAGCTTTACCCTTAAGTAAAAAACATAGCTTCAGTACAACTCAAATTCCTTTCCAAGAGAGAAAAATATTTATGCTTATGGATAAGAGTCTGAGTGTGGTGGTCTGTCACCCCAGCACACAGGAGGCTGAGGCAGGGGGATCACTGAGTTCAAGAGAAACCTGGGCTACAAAGCGAGCTCAAGGCCTGAACTGCATAGAGAGACCCTGTCTCAACAACAACAACAAAAAAAATAATGGGTGAGGAATTAGGTCTCCCATGTGCAGCAGTGATCTACTTCACACCTTGGTTCATGTGAGATCTAGAATGATGTTCTAGATTTCTGCCATTCATTTAAAGAATGGATGCCAAGCCTTAGATAGATATAAGGAAAGTTTTACACTGCTTTTAAAAAGAAAGGACATATCAACCCCCATATTTTCCACCTATTTCTCTAAAACTAGAATCCAAACTTTATAATGAGCATTCAGGAAGTGATAGTAGAGAAGCCAGTGAACTTTTTTTTTTTTTTTTTTTTTGTCTTTTTGAGACAGGGTCTCACTATGCAGTTCAGGCTGGCCTTAAGCTCACTTTGTAGCTCAGGCTGGTCTCGAACTCACAACAATCCTCCTGCCTCAGCCTCCCGAGTGCTGGGATTACAGGCATGCGCCACCATGCCCGGCTAAGCCAGTGAACTTGATAACCCACCAATGGTAGCCACTCTTCCATACAGTATTTCATCTGACCCCACAGAAAAGTTAGGATAGATGAATATCACTTGGGTCTTTATTTTGGAAATTAAGAAGATAAAGTTCAAGAAGGAGTAGTAAATTGCTTAAAGCAACTACAGTAACAAGTGTAATCTGCAGCTTTTGTTTTTACTGTAACTTAAAACAATCAAATTCTATATGAAAAGCAACCCTCTGAAGACACCTCTCTTTCTACACACATAGCACTGCTACTCTTCAATAATACTGAAATTAATGATGCTTGTAGTGAATTGTTAATTGGTGGTCAACTTACTGGACCCAGATGAACTGAACTAGCATGGTGCTGGGTGTGGGAGATCCCCCTGAGTGTTGTTCCCAGCAGAATAAGAGATAGAACTGGAGTTGTTGAGAGACTATTTGGAGAAGCTGTTGAAGCTGTTGGAAGCTGCTGGTTCTCTTGGGCTACTATGCTGGAGGATCTTGTCATGCTGCTGTCATGCTTTTATGATGAATTTGGCTGTTTTGGTCGAAGGAGGCTCTCAGGACCTCATTGTCACTGAAAATGGCTTGGTTCATTTTGGGGAAGCTCTGGTCCTCATCCTGAGCATAGCTTTCTGCCTCCAGAGGGGAAGATGTACACATCACAGTCTCCTGGAGAAGCTTGTCACAAATGCTTTGATCATCATTGCAGGAACTTGGAGTCTCATTGTTGCTGAGGATGGATGGGGAACTATTCAGGGGAGATCTGGTTCTTACCTTGAAAGTTGCTTCTTAGACCCAGTTCAGCTTCCTCAGCCTGCTAGCACAGATGCTTCGGCCCCATGGCATAGAATTCCTAGCTTCTACCACTGACCCTTGGTCTTTCCTAGTGCAGATCTGTGAAGCGGGTCTGCATGAGACATCATGGGCTCTGGTCATGAGAGGCACTGTTATGGGCTCTAGGTTTTTAGCTAGACTCATGCAGGATCTTAGGATCCAGGCCCTCAACAAGATTCTTTGGTCTTCAGTGCATGGACAGATTTCCTGCAGTCTTTTTATATGATTCTTTGGGTGATTATAAAATAATCTTATGAAATGCGTCCTGTATTGTACTGTTTACCATACAAAAACACCTAGCCACACCAATGGTAAATATCAGCAGTAGAATATCTTTTTCTCATTCTCTCTTTTTTGCTAAGTTTTGAGACAGGATCTCACTAAATTCCAAGGCTAAGCTTGTACTTGAGACTTCCCTGGCCCAGCCTCTTAGAGTACTGCTGTTATAGATGGCTAAGTTAGTTAGAAGTAGTGTAAGTAGCCACACCAGCCTGGGCCCTCCCAGGGGAAGAAGCAAAAGGTGAAGAGCCCACCACCACTGTGGCCAGAGACATGAGTTGGAGGCCAGGCCTCAAGATAACAGAAGGAAGACCTACATATCCCCCACGGAGTGATGTCAGTGGTAACACTGCTGTAGGTAGGCATCCGTCAACCCAGTGGGCAACCAAGACCCCGGAGCCCTTACCTACCTGAAAAGCTCTCTGATCATTTCAGGCCCTAGTGAAGTGGCTTGCTTCCCCACTGGATGAACATTATCCAAGCAGCCATACTTGCAGTTTTATGGTTAACTGTAACTGTACCCACATGGGTTGTGTTCAGTAAGATTTCCCTACAGAATGGGGTCTCCGGCTACCAGTTAGGGAAACCTCCTTTTCCCCTGTCAGTACCTTTCTACCACTCAATAAGTATTTCCTACTCTACAGCTTCACTGTTTCTAGAATTCATTCTTTTATTCTCCATGAACTTGGCATACTAGGCACCTCACAAGTTGGGGATGTAGTTCCCTTCTATCATATATGAGGTTCTAATATTATCCCTCTAACCCCAGGATTATAGGCATGCAGCAGCATCTCCTGTTTAGCAATAGCTCTTAACTATGGAGAAGTTTGGAACATACATGTGGTCTTATTTTTTGATGTTTATTGGCTGTTATTCTTATAAGGTATATGTATAAGTATAAAACACTATACCATGAAAATTGGTATTATCAAATATAAGAAAAAATGGAACAAGCTTATGTGATTGCAATAGAAAACCGGAAATCTGAGTCATCTCTAATCCACTCAGCATTACGCTGCCTGCCTCTAATGTTGCACTGCACTTCCTGGGAGCCACATTGCCAGAACCTTTCACAGCGGTGCTCCAGGTCTGAGTGTGCCAGGCAGGAGCATTTGCAGTCTGTAAGTAGAGAAGGAAAAGCCACCACGTTCCTCCCACAATGGCTGGCTGTGGGTGTCAGGTGTGATGTTCATGTGGGCTCCGGGCACTCTAGGAGCCCTTGAGGTCCAGGCAGCAGTTCTCCGCTGTTTCTGAGGCTGCGTGGTGGTTTGCTGAGCGCGGATCTTGGTGAGGTCTCTGGAGCTTTCCCATGCTAATTGAGCTCCTTGTTTGCTAAGTTAATTCCTTCTGGCTTGAACGCTAAGAGTGGCTCCTGTTTTCCAAACTGAGTGTATTCAATAAGAACTCATTACCAAACTATCGGGGAGCCACTTCAGCAAAGACTTACGCAGAGCAATTGGTACCTGAGACAGACTTAAGAACATTGCATGCAAAATGTGCTTTATAATTATAAATCTGATGCAAAATTATTTGCCCCATCTTTTAAAATGCATTAACTCCTATTTGCTGTCTTATAAGACTTGGACAAAGAGTGTGTGAGACAAGACTAAGCTGAGAATCTTCATACTAGGTTTTTAGGGTTTGGGAAATGTTGGAGGTCTCAGCCAACAGATTCAATCAGCTAAAAAAAAGCATAGGAATACTCCAAATTCAAGCCAAGAGGCACGCCCAGGGACCACTTAGCTAAAGCAGAAGACAGTGATAGAGGAGATCCCCGGTTTCAGTGTAGGAAGGTCATCACCATCGGAGATCAAGATTGGCACCAAAGTAAGGATTTTGGTTCGGACAAGTGAACAAATCTCTTCTCTTCAGATGGCATATAGGACAACGTGTTCTACTCTCTTTAAAAATGTCACATACCTAATACTCATGAAGTCACACACATCACAGGAGTGAGCCAAGTGAACGTGGCCCGTACTCCACATAAAATTCCATAGAATCATTGACTTAGGGACTTCCATTAAGAGGCTGCACGGTCTTAGAGACCTCTCAAGTTTTGAATCCCACTAAGTATTTAAAAAGACTAAGACACTCCAGGGAGATGACGCTGACAACCTGTCTAGGACCCTGGACGTCTCCAGAGAGGAAGCTAATTTGATCAGATCTTCATACATGCACTTATGCTACACACACATTAGCACGCCAAAATAACGCTGCCAGCCAGGTGAAGCCCTAAATCTGTTAGCTCCCTGGATGCCTGCACATGCTGGCGATGTTCTAACTTTTCATTTAACAGTTTACTTGTGTTTAGGGGCTTCTGGTGATCTTCTCAAACTTGCTAGCCCATCAAATTGGTTTTTCTCAGTTGTAGGACAACTAATTCTTTCGGTTTTTATTATTGCTACATCTGAAATGTTAAAATTTCGTATATTTCCATATGGTTGTAATATAACCTCTCAAGTCTTGCGGCACTTATATCCCAAAATATGCTATATGTTAGCATTTTAATAGGTTTAATTTATTTTCTACAATGATCTATCCCTTTAAATTCCATGAATAAATATGTAGAACATAGTGCTATTACTAATATAATTTAAATTGCCCAACTCTAGGTAATTTTATGAATTTACAAGATTCAGAATAAATTTTGTTTTTTTTTTAATTTTATAAAGATAAAAACCACGAAGGCAAAAACAAAATAATGAAAAATAAAAATGATACAGAATTTCAAAACAAGCTGATAACCAATTAACAATAATTGCTACAGTCCATATTAGCTTCAAAGTAGTTGCTCAGAGAACTTCATATTTTATTTCTATTATTTATTTGCCTTCAGTTATTAGCATTTTTGTATGCAATAAAATATGCCATTTTTGTAGTAGTTCTTCATTACAGTCCCATTTATAATACAGTGACTTTGACTAGCAGTTTGTTCTTTAATTTCTGTCCATATCATAAGGTTACTCGTAGAGGGCAAAAGAAATTCCTTAAAGGTTTATCTTACATTACATGGAGAATCAGGTATTTAGTTGATTATTATTGTGCATTGGGCTTTCATTAGACTCTAGACGTATGATATTCTAGAGTCACTTACGGAAGATGATAGTAATTGAAATATCACTTTTATTTCACATGAATATTATACTGTGACCTCCTTTAAGCCAGAGGTAAGATGCCCTCCCTGTAAAATTCACACACAGATTCATAGGTGACTTTCAGCTCTGAGAAGCGCAGGATGGACTTCTCACATGGAAAGGAATGTAATTGACCAGCCTTGCTGGAGCTGAGCTGGCCCTCTGCTTTCTATGGTGTCCACGTACTGCCTCTTCAGCAGGCCTGCCCCGTGAAGTGGCAGTGGACATGTTACACCAAAAAGTGGAGCAATGTCATGAGCTGTGCAGAAAGACAGAAAGTTCAGGGCACAATAGCCATTCTCAGACCTGAGGAGATGTACTTTTTTCCAAGAAGGAAAGGACGTTAGATGCATGTCTATTGTCAGTTTCTAACTGCAAGCCACCTCTAAGCCTGGGCAGCTCACCTGAGTCTGCTAAATCCTCTGAAACCCCAAGGAAATTATGCCCATCTTCTCAAAGCTAGGACAAAAGCAAATGATATCATGAAAATTAAAGGGCTTTGTAATCAATAAAGCTGTATAAAAAGACACTGATTGTTTTCCCTGTCCTTTATATAATGGTTTAGCTTATTTATGTCAGTGTTGCAGAAAAAAAAAAAAAAAGACAATAGTGAAAACTCTAAGGGCAGCAAGCTGTTGGCCAGAGCCGGGAGTCACCTCTCTGGGCTTCCCGCAGACCTTCCCGCACTGGAAATGGCCATCACTGCTTCCTAACATGGGAGAGTGATGCAGGGCATGGAAGCTTGTGCCACAGAAATCTCCCAAGTAGGCTCTCCACCCATGGGCGAAGTGCGGGGAGCCAAGGTTCCAGAAGAAAGCTAAGCCATGAGGGGAAGGAGGCATACTGGGAGAGATCAGGAGAGGGTTCTGTACACAGCCACAGCTAACTTCAGATTGCAAAAGGTCTCCCGTACATTGTGATGGACCAGTGAAGTCTGGGCTCATCTTTGTGATGCCAGGGACCTGCCTCCAATCGAGCCCCATCTCCAGGCAGCAAATTGGAGGTGACTACAGCAGCACCATGAACCAGTCATCTTCTGGTATGTGATACTTCGGGGGAAATTTTGTACATAAGCCACACGTTCTATGCAATTTAATGGTACCCAAACTAAGATCGGGATATCAAAGTTCAAATGGCAAAAATAATTACTCTGAGGCAGACTGCTAATCCAGCAGAGTCCCGTCAAGAATGCAGATGGCGAAAAAGAATATAAATGGCAACTACAATTGCCACACTTTGGCAGAGCATTAGTAATATTAATGTCCTTCAGCTTAGAGCATTTAGGGTCTAGAGGGTCTTCAGGGTACAGAAAATAGCTCTCTCAGTCATCCCAAGGAGTCACAAGCCAGCTGAACTCCTCCTTGAACTGTAAGTAGCTTTTGCCCTCCTGTTGCACACTGTTGCTCTTACCTACATTATTTATTTTCTAAGAGACAGAATTACCTATGTTGTTCTTAACGCACACACACACACACACACACCGCAAGTTTCCCATTACTGAAATCAAAATATCAAGTTTATACTTATAACCTGTGCAGGTGTCCTAAAATCTCAAATCACTAATAACAACCCAGAATCTGATTTTCTCATCTGGAGTATTTATCACATAAATGTCACCTCTTTCCTGTTTTCTATTTTTTTTTAATTTTGGAAATCTTTATGGCATAAATTAATATATTAAGGGTCATGTGTAACAATGAGACAAATATTCTCTAGCCTATCCTCATGTAGAAGGAAATGTAAATAAATAATACTCAAATTCAGCGGTACAGTGCCTGCCTGGCAAACATGAGGTCTTGAGTTTGATTTTTGTTTAAAAAAATCAAAGCAAAGGGAAAAGCAAAGTGATAAGAGAACTTGAAGGAGAGGACTGTTTTGGACAGCAAAGTCTTATGGATGTGACGCTGACTGGAGCCTATTCTAAGATCAAGACAAGCGAGCGACAGAGACAGACCAAACTCATGCTGTTGTAGGAACCCAGAACTTTATGGCCAAAGGCCTGGACAGGTGCAACCAGAAACCCTGGTTACCTCTAGTGCAGAGTGAGTGATTACTGCTATTTAGTACAAAAGATCTCTATGATACAAGTGAAGATAAACTTTGACTTTTCTTATTACATTGGAGAATATCTTTACGGAAAAAACAACGCATTCTACTGGAAGATTTTAGTGTCAGTTTGAGGTCATGATCTCATGGTTTTTAAGACATCTGTAATGTGAATAAGTATTATGGTACTACAGAGCAGTACCTCACTCATAAAATTAGTACTGTAACATTACTCAGATAGGAGTGTTCCAGGACATAAGGTCAACAGGATTTAGTCAGAATGAAATACTGCCCAGAAGCAAAATAACATCAGGAAATATTCTAATGGCTCTGAAGTATGAAAATAGCTACAAAACACCTTCAATATGGATTATTGATAATACCACAGGGTACAAAGTGAGACTAGGAGATAATATTATCTTTGGTACTCTATTAATAATTTATCTCATGTATTTGGATCTAAAGAAAGAGAATTATTTTTCTAACAATTACAATACAATTTTTAAGGAGCTTTTTAAAAATACCTTATTCATTCCACTCAGTTCAGGTAAATCTGCATTCAAAAATCTCAATAGAATGTCTAAAATATATATGTAACAAATGATGCATGGATAAGTTATAAATCATATACTTAGAACTACAATGCCAGTTTTCATTATTACCTATCAAGAAATACCATAAAAACTGAATGTGTCTTATTCCAAATTTAGCACTTTCTTCCTCACAATCCTTCAGATCATACATCTGAAATAGTGTCACAGTCTCCTCTTGCCTGGGCTAAGTAACAAACCTCTTTAAGTGGATCCTGTCCTTTCATTCAGCTCGGTGAAATTTGGTTGTGTATGGGTGATTGCATTTAGACTGGTTACCACCTCTGAATGAAAGTGGTTTGCATGAGCTGCACACTTTTTCCCAGAAATTCATTATGCATCCATGAAATGTGAATAAAAACCACATTAAGACACAATGGCACCACAAGATTTAGCAAGGCATATACCACAGAAGTGAAAAATTTTGAAGTATGTGTCCATATTAACATATATATATATACATATATATATATTATTTTATTTTAGATGAAATAATTTAGTAATCACTTGGATCCAACACTACTACTTATTTAATATTTATTGAGCAATATCTCCATACTGAGCAAAAAATGACTAACTCCACCCTCTCCAAATTATATGTTTATGTTCATTTTTTTCTAATGCTTGAAAGATAATTTTCTGGTCCCTATAATAACATTTCCAGTTTTTTAAAGACTAGTGGTTAGTCAGTATATTATGGAGGGTTTTGTTTTGTTTTGTTTTGTTCTGTTTTGATCTTTTTGAAACAAGGTTTCACAATGCAGTTTAGGCTGACCATGAATTGGCTTTGTAGCCCAGGCTGGCCTCCAACTCATGGCGATCCTCCTGCCTCAGCCTGCCAAGTGCTGGGCTCACAGACATGCACCACATGCCCGGCTTCAGTCAATATACTTTGAAAGACCTAAGGTCAAAAAGATGTATATGAAACATATGTAGGCTTACTACTTGTAAATGCAAGATTGATTAAGAAAATGTTATAGTCTAATGTTCCCCAAACCTCCTTGATAAGAGTCTCTGGGCCTCTTCCCTACCCAGAGTAAGAGTGAGCCCAAGAGAAAGTGTCTGGAGGAAGAGCCCAGGTCAGGGTCATGAACAAGCATTCAGTGGATTCCACATGCTATTTGGAAAACACAGATTCAGACGAGGCTCTCTTCACTTACTTATTCATGTAATTGCTCATTGTTAGTTTACTTATTCAACCACGGCATAGTTGTGTGCTAGATATAACAGGATAAGGAAGCTGTATTCCCAGCTTCACAGACCACTTCAGTGAAATATGATAAATGCTTGGCTCAAAGTGCACATAGAATGCGGCAGGAATGTGAAGGAAGGACTAGGACTGTCAGTTGGGCCTGAGAGGTGAGCAGAGGTCAGTTCTGGCTTCAGACAGAAAACCACATCTAACAAAGCCTCAGATGAATAGGTGCTATTAAGCCAACTGATCAAAGAATATCCTAATAGAAGGGGTCGATGCTGGCATTATTGGGTGGAATGTTATTAGCCAAATATGAAAACAGAAGACAGATCACCTTGGAAATTGAGTTTGTAAAAGATTAGAGGTGAACTAAACTGAGGTGATGAAAAACATATTAGAGAGGCAGGGGACAATGCTCAAAGTTAGGGAAGAAATATTAGTTAAGTACAGTAAGCAACTGGGCTCAGGTGAGCCATGGGGAGGGCAGGGGGGATCCCAAATCTCTTCCTGTGTGCACAAAACAAGCCTAGATTGTGATGCTGTTTCCTAATGAAAGAAGTCAAGGACTTGAGAAAAGATGAGAATTCGGTCAAGGGCCGTCCCAGGGGTTCATAATGTGAAGCAGGTGAAAACGCAGGTCTAGACCCAGCAGAGAGTTCTGAGTTTAGACAGTGATTTAGAAATCCAGCAACAAATGAAGAGTGATTGAAGACTTAGGTATGGTTAAAATCATGCAAAGAAGTTTATAGTGTGAGAAGCCAATAAGAATAGATCTTCAGAGAGAGCTTATATTTCAATTTTGTGTGTGTGTGTGTGTGTGTGTGTGTGTGCGTGCGTGCGTGCATGCGTGTATTTTTGAGGGAAGGGTCTATAGGGTGTTCAGGGTCTCACTACGAGATCAGACTCATAGTGACCCGCCTGTTTACAGCCTCCCCAGAGCCAGGATTACAGGAGTGTACTACCACGCCCAGTCTTAATTGCCACCTCGACTCACCCCTTGGGTGGGGCTGGCACAGCAAGCCTGAGGATTGAATCCCCAGCCACCGCACCTGCTTGCAAGCTCTTTAATCTGCTGAGCTATTTGGCCAGCCCATATTTCAAAACTGATGAGAGAAGAGAAAAGAGAAGAGAAAGAGAGTGATGTAAGGAAAGTATAGGTCAGAAAGTCGTAAGAAAATAAGTCCTAAGTCTCACAGGAGAGCTCAGAGGACTAAGTGTCTGGTGGCATGAGGCAGAAACCAGGAGGATTACTGTGAGTCCAAGCTGTGTAGTGAGACCCTGTATCAAATACAGAGAGAGAGAGAGGAGAGGAGAGGAGAAGACAAGAGAGAGGAGA
>PVKA01038138.1:0-20462 GCA_004027165.1 Ctenomys sociabilis | reverse complement strand
CTGGGTTTTTTTTTTTGGTGGAACCAGGGATTGAACTCAGGCCTTGCACTTGCCTACTACTGAGCTATCTTCCTGGCTCACCACTTTTAAAAAATTATGTCTTGCCGGGCATGGTGGCACATGCCTGTAATCCCAGCACTTGGGAGGCTGAGGCAGGAGGATTGTTGTGAGTTCAAGACCAGCTTGAGCTACAAAGTGAGCTTAAGGCCATCCTGAACTGCATAGTGAGACTCTGTCTCAAAAAGACATTAAAATAAATAAATAAATAAATAAATAAATAAATAAATAAAAATTTATGTCTGTTAATGTGGATTACTGAGTTTTTTCTCTTTTAGTCTATAATTATTCTCAAAGTAAAGTTTGGTTTTGGAATGGCATAGTGTGGTACATGGGTGTATTAGGTGTGAGGGACTTTTTATTTTTGTATTTTGCTTGTTAAGACAGGGTCTCACTTTGTAATTCATGCTGGTCTTATACTTAGTACATAACCCTGGTAGCCTCAAACTCACAGCCATTCTCCTGTCTCAACTTCCCAGCTGCTGGGGTTACAGGTGTGTGCCAACATGCCTGGCTAATGTATTATATGCTAACAGAATTAATGATAGGGATCATATAGACAGTTGAAATGGTTCCATTTCCCATTGTCTTTAAATATAGATGTAAGAACTTTCATAAATGGCCTCATTAATGTTTTAAAATACTATAAAGTTGTAAATTATTTATTGATAATTAGTGTGTTCCTCTAGATTTAGGTGGATTAGCTCTGGGTAATTTCAAGTTTTTTACTAAATTTTCTTCAGCGGGTCGGGGAGATGGCTCAGTAGAATAACTGCTTCCCTGGCAAGTGCAAAGGTCTGAGTTCAATCCTTGGTTCTGCCAAAAAAAAAAATTTCTTCAGCTGGAACAGCTATTAAATTTTGGGTGTATTTTTCCTTTTTGTATTTATGGCCTTTGTTTTTAGATATAAGTGTGGAATATGTAGGATGTATAGACCTAAGAGACAGCTTTAAGAGAAAGCAATATGTAGCCACCAAGTTCATATTAAATTTGAGTTGAACTAAAATTTTTCTTTGGATTTGGAGGTATGTGTGTATGTATGTATGCATCTTTTTTTTTTTTTTTTTTTTTTGATGGAACCAGGATTCAACTCAGGCCCTTACTCTTGCTAGGGAAGCACTTATTCTACTGAGCCATCTCCCCTGCCCTTTAATCTAAATCATTTTAGCATTTGCCTAAAATGATTTTAGAGTATCACACATGCAGAAAAATACACAAATCCCAAGTGTAGCTTGATGAATTTTCACAAAGTGAACACACTTAGCCAATACCCAGATGTTTACTGTTATCACTTAAAATGAAAGCCACAGTGACTCAGTGTTTTAGGAGGTGAGCTTTGGAGTTGGTACTACCTGAGGTGTTTTTCTTGCTTCTGCCACTTGTTTAAATCCTTTGTGCCTTGCATTTCTCAAAGGATTGTTATGACAATTATAAAAAAAAAATCCCTGTATATATTTTATCTATATCTATATCTGTATAGGTATATATAGAGAGATCTATAATTGTGTATGTTGTTGCAAAGAAAGTATCACTGAAAGTTGATTATATGTTGAATTAATGAGGGGAAAAGTCTTAAACTTATTAAGTACATGGTACATGCAAGGTACAGTGGTTTTAGAGTAAAACTTTACTGACTCAGGAATATTGTATTGTATAATTCTTTTTTACTAATTCTTTCTTAAATAGTATACGAATTTATCAGGTTTTTTTCAATCCAGTATTGAGGAGATGTGAATAATTTTTTTCTGTTTTTTTTTTTTTTTGCGGAACTGGGGGTTGAACTCGGGCCCTTGTGCTTGCCAGGCAAGAGCTTATTTTACTGAGCCATCTCCCCGGCCCCTAATTTTTAAAAAATTTATCTCTTGGAGGAATCGGGGAGATGGCCCAGTGGAATAAGTGCTTCCCTGGCAGGGCAAGGGCCTGAGTTCTATCCCTGGTTCCGCAAAAAAAAAAAAAAAATTCTTGGATACAGAGTCTCACTATGCAGTTCATACTCACAGTGGTCCTCCCCAGCCAGGGATTACAGGAGTGTACCACCACACCTGGTTTCAGAGCTGGTGTAGTGCATCTGGGATTTTAGGGCCTGCATGGCATGTGGTACTGGTACTGGTACTGTGGATGCAACTGGGATCTTTTTTCTTGCCAAGCAGGTTCTTAGACTGCTGAATTATTTCCTTAGCCTGATGTCGTTTAATTTTGATACTTCCAAGAGATGAATTTTATTCAGAGTATATCTTTTTGTGAGGTTACAGTGTGCTATGATTGGGAAAAAACAACAACAAAAAACCTCAGCTTTAACCTTAGGATACTTTGATGGAGATACATGATACCTAGGATGCAGGAAGAGAAAAGTGATCTTGCTGTCACATGGATCAGAACAGCTCTGAATAGTGGTTTTAGCTTAAGGCACATTTTTTATATTTATTTAAATTTTTTTGTTTTGTTTTTGGTGGCACTGGGGATTGAATTCAGGACCTTGTGCTTGCCAGGCAAGCACTTACTCTACTGAGCTATCTCCTTGGCCCTGAAGACTTCCAGGGATTGAACTCAGGCCCTTGTGCTTGCCAGGAAAGGGCTTAGCTGAGCTATCTCCTCAGTAATTAAAAATTACTTTTTAATTTTATTGTTATTTTATTTATTTATTTTTTTGTCTTTTTGAGACAGGGTCTCATTATGCAGTTCAGGCTGGCCTCGAGCTCACTTTGTAGCTCAGGCTGGTCTCGAACTCACATCAATCCTCCTGCCTCAGCCTGGCAAGTGCTGGGATTACAGGCATGCGCCACCACGCCCGGCTTAAAAATTACTTTTTCATTAAAAAACAAAAAAGCATCAGTTGTTTAATTAGGCTCTTAGTAAGAAATTTAAAACACTAATTTATGAGGATAAATTCCATTTGTCAGAGCAAAAACGGATCGCAGGTAGCCCTGGAACTCAAGGCTTTGATTTTTGCTAAAATCTGTGAGTCCACCACTTTCTGATCCACCTTGTGCTGCTCTGAAATCCGGTATCTCTCTTTCTCTGTGTCGAATATGTTTCCCTCCTGGTGTCTGGGCTTCCGAAGCTGCTGCTGCTTAAAATAAGTGAAGATAAAGTGGAAACATTTAGTAGCTTGTACAAAGTGGGAATTCAGATCCCTGCCATCATTGTAAGGGCTGCTATTTAAAAGTATATGCTCAGGGGCCAGGGAGATGACTCAGTGGAATAAGTGCTTCCCTGGCAAGCGAAAGGGTCTGAGTTCAATCCCCGGTTCCACCAAGAAAAAAAAAGGACAGGGTCTTACCACACAGATCAGACTCATAGTCATCCTACTGTTTTCAGCCTCCCAAGCGCTGGGCTTACAGGTGCGCGCTACCCTGCCCAGTCTCAGTGAGTCTCAGTGTGCCCCAGGGGCAGGGCCAGCTTTGAACTTGGGTATCGAGCCCCCTCTCCTGTAGCTGTCTAAATAGGCGCCTTAATCTGCTGAGCTACCTGGCTGGCCTTACTATCTGTTTTAATTACCTGAAAAAATGTAGATTTTTTTTTTTTTTGGCAGTGTATTAATTTCCTGTTTTTCCTATAACAAATCATCACAAATTTAGTGGCTTAAAACAGCACTACATTCAATCCCCGTTCTGCAAAAAAAAAAAAAAACCACTATGGTTCTGAAATTGAAAGTCCAAAATGAGGCCTGGATCATACCTGTAATCCCAGCACTTAGAAGGCTGAGACAGGATGATTGTCTGTGAGTTTGAGGTCTAGATAGTAAGTTTAGGGCCAATGTGAATTACAGACTAAAACCCTGTGTCCAAACAAACACACAACAAAACAAAGAATGAACCTGAAAGAATAAATAGAATCTGAAGGGTACAATAGATACTGTGAATCTGTCCAAAAGGAAAAAGAAAGAATACTGAGATAAAGGACAGAACAAAGGAAAGAGATATATGTGTGTGCAGGATGGCTTGGATAATTGTATTGTGGATTTCTGCTGGTGTATTGAAAGCAGTTAATGCTTAATTTTTTTGTCTTGATTTCCTTCCCCCTCTTTCTTAATTTCCTACTTTTTTTTTTCCTTTTTCCATTCGTGTGCATATGTCTGGTAATCTGAATAACTAAGTTGAAGGACAACACTGTGCAATACAAAAAATACTGTCAAATTCGTATTATATTTTTTAGTGAAATTCTGTATCATTTCTATGTTTTTTTTGGCAGAATCGGGGATTGAACTCAGGCCCTTGTGCTTGCCCAGGAAGCGCTTATTCCACTGAGCCATTTCCCTGGCTCCTCATTTCTAATTTTTTAATACCTTTTTTTTTTTTTTTTTTTTTTTTTTTTTTTTTTTTTTTTTTTTTTTTTTTTTTTTTTTTTTTTTTTTTTTTTTTTTTTTTTTTTTTTTTTTTTTTTTTTTTTTTTTTTTTTTTTATGGAACCGGGATTGAACTCAGACCCTGTGCTTGCCAGAGAAGCATTTATTTCTACTGAGCCATCTCCCTGGCCTCTGTATTCTACAAAACATTTCAACTAAAAAGAATTTTAAAAGTCTCATTGGGGTAAAATGAGTGTCAGGAATATTTTCATTCTTTTAGAGAATGTTCTTAGAGGAGAATGTTTTCCTTGTCTTTTCCAGCCCCTCAGGATTACTTGTATACTCTGGTTGGTGATGGTCTTTCCAGATCTATTATCACATCTCTTCGACTTTTCTCCCCTTGGATTACATTGGGCCCATGTGAAGAGTTCAGGATGTCAGCTTAATCTAATGTATTCATAGGTTTGGGAGATCATGGTGTGGACATCATAGGAGAGCCACTACTTTTTATCTATCATGTGTGTCATAATTACCTTATGAACTGATTATTGAGATTGAGCAGGCCAAAGATACAGCTCAGTGGCAGATGGTCTTGCCTGGCAAGGGCAAGATCCTGAGTTTGATTCTCTGTACCAAGAAAGTAAGAGAGATACTGCTTTTACTTTTTTATCAAAGTAGAAACAAAACAGGGCCAGGGAGATAGGTCAGTAGAATAAGTGCTTGCCTGGCAAGTGCAGAGGCCTGAGTTCAATCCCTGGTTCCACAAAAAAGAAAGAAAGAAAGAAAGAAAGAAAAAGAAAACCAGCCAAGAAATCAAATTACACAACAAAAATTATAATCAAAAATAATCATGTCATTAGTTTTTCGTATGTCTTAGTTTCTCTACCTTCCACACAACCACTGTCCATTGTTTTAACAGGTTCTTTCATATCCTATTGCTTCTTAATTAATTGATGTTGAGACAGTCACACTGTGTTGCCCAGGCTGGCCCCAAGCCCTTGATTCTCCTGTCTCAGCTTTCTGAATAGCTAAGATGATAGTCATGTATCACCATAATTTCTTTTTTATATTTTGGTATATGTGTCTGTATTTGTCTCTTCCCTCTAATTTTATACCATATTTTGTGATGAAGTCATTGTTGGCTGTTTATATTGTTCATAGCTAAGACAGATGTGTACTTTGATTGCATTTGGTTCTTGTACAAGTTGTCTTTTTTTAACAATATTTCTTATTGACAATAGTAAGGATGTATCCCACTTGCATCTGAAAAATAACTGTGAAGCTTCTTAGCTTAATTTACATTTTTGGTTGCCATAGAAAGCATAATTTCAAAATTGATTGAATTATGTGACTTTGCAATAGTTAACTGAGCACCTCCAATGATGCCAGTCTTCTTTTCTGGCAGGATTAAGATGGAACTTTCCTATAGGAATATGGCCCTTGTTAAAATTTATTTTTTAGGGAGACCAGGGAGATGGCTCAGTAGAATAAACGTTTGCCTGGCAAAATCAAGGGCCTGAGTTTAATCCCCGGTTCTGCCAAAAAAATTATTTTTTGAGCCGGGTGTGGTAGTGCATACCTGTAATCTCAGCACTTGGGAGGCTGAGGCAGGAGGGTCATTGCAAGTTCAAGACCAGCCTAGGTTACAAAGTGTGCTGAAGGCCCTATCTCAAAGAACTCCCCACCTTACTTTTTGGCTAGATGTGATAGTCCACATGTGTAATCCCAACACTCAGAAGGCAGAGGCAAAAGTGGCATGAGTTTTGACTACACAAGGAGACTTTCCAAAAACAACCAAAATTTTGTTCAGCAAGTTTCTTTTATGTCTGTGTACTTAATAGTTGTTAATACTATGAACAACTTCTTTTCTACTAACTATATAAAATGCCTATTGAGCAAAAACATTTAGGTGTTAAAAATGCTAAACAAAATCTTGTCATGTATGAACTAGAGCTATCTGAAAAATTAGAAATGAGCAACTTTGGTTTTAATAATACTAATAGACTGCCTAGTGATTTCAGTAGGGGAGGAGTTTCCATTGAAGTTTAGAGAGTCAATACTACAGTGTGGACTGTTAATATGGATGGGATCAGCATAGCATTTTGGTTTTATGTTCTTTAGGAGAAAATTGATACATTAACTTTGTCTTAAAGTCTAAACTAAATGGCTTTGACTTTTGTGGGGGAGGGGTCCTGGGGATGAACTCAGGGCCTCGTGCAGGCCAAGTACATGCTCTTCTCCTGAGCTGCACCATCAGCTACATTTTGACTTTAAAAGTGGTTTGAAGAAAGTGTGTTTGGTGAGTCATATACCTATTAAGGAAATTTGGGGAGAATAAAAAATGAAGAGTTAAAATTAATTATCCAGTCTTTCCAAAATGTTTATTAGTGTTACCATTATCATTTGTTTCTTTTTTGGAGGCATGTTTGGTTACTGACCAGAACAATATATTTAGTTTAAAAAAAAAAAAAAATTTTTTTTTGAGTGAAAATGTCAGCATAATTTAAGAGTGGATGTATTGATCCTGTTTTGCCCATTCTCTCAGAAACTGATACATAAAATCAGCTTCTTTTTGAGGTACTGAAGATTGAACCTATGGACTCAGGGATGCTATATATGTAGCATCATTCCCAGCCCTTTTTATTTTATTGGTTTTTCTTTCCTATTTACTTATTTTTTTTTCTTGGCAGAACCGGGGATTGAACTCAGGCCCATGTGCTTGCCAGGGAAGCGCTTATTCCACTGAGCCTTCTCCTCAGGTCCCTATTTCTTTACTTTTGTGTGTGTGATTAAGACTTGAACCTGGGGTCTTTGCACAGGGCTACATTTTCAGGTTATTCACATTTTTTTCTTTTAAAATTTGTTTAAATGCTACTAGGCATAGTGGCACATGCCTGTAATCCCAGCTCTCAAGGCTGAGGAAGGAGGATTGTAGAATTCAAGACCAGCCTGGGCTACAGTATGAACTCAAGGCCAACCTGAACTGTGTGGTGAAACCCTGCCTCAAAAAGACAAAAAAAAAAAAAAAAATTAGGGAAGGGTCTACAGGGTGTTCAGGGTCTCACTACTAGAACAGACTGGTAGTGATCTGCCTGTTTACCAGCTTCCCAAGAGCTGGGATTAAGGTGGGTGCCATCATGCCCAGTCTTAATTTCTGTCTTAGTGGGCCCCAGGGGCAGGACCTGCACAGTAGGCCCAGGATTGAGCCCCCCCCACCTGCGCCTGCTTGCAGGCGCTTTAATCTGCTGAGCTAAGAAATATATTTTGTTTTAATAAAAAATTTTAGGATGTGTATGTGTAGGCATGTGTTACAGTGGAGCCTTTGCTAAATGCCCAGATTTTTTTTACTTTTTGTTTTTGATTCAAGGTCTTACTAAATCTCTGAATTGCCCATGTGGACTCAGACTGGGAATCTTTTTGCCTCAGCGTTACCTAGAGTACTGGGATTACAGGTGTGTGCCACCATGCCCAGCTGTATTCTTTCTAAGCATACTTTTATAGCAACAGAGCAGGCTCCTGGAGTAGTCCATTATGGCTGCTGTCTGCCTGCGAAGGGTGAGAGGGGCTGCTCACAAGCAAAGCTGCCCCTCACATCTGGAATGCAGGCCCCTGCAAGGCGTCCTCAGCCACTGATCTTGGCACTCCTGGCACCAATATGTCAGAGATAAATTACAAATCAAGGTGTACACACCCAAGGTGTTTCTCATGTGAATGTTTTTAAAACATAAAAATCAAACCACACCTTCTAGTTCTCACATCACCACAATGCTCCCTCCCCTGACTGGCACTGAGAAGATTGGGGGGGGGGGGCAATAGCAGCCCCACTGACTCTCACCTAGCTCTTCTCTGCTCCCAGAAGAAGCTGATGACCTTGATTTCTTAGAGCCAGGAGGAGGAGAGGCTCCTCAGCCAAATAGTCCTCTGTTCTCAGGCAAAGATCCTCTGGATAATAGAGACTGAGAAGTGGAGTGTAAACTGACTTGATTGGAAATGTAGACCTAGTCCAATGAGATTTTGGAGAAGCACAGGGGCTTCGTGGAAATTTAGTAATCAGTGAAAGCTTTTAAGTCTCCATCCTCAAACATTGAAGAGGACAGCCAGACACTGACAAAAGATCTACAAGCTGCTGTACAGGGTTCAGGGTAAATCCTGAGGGGACTTGACTGACCTTGTCAATTTAACAAAAAAATTTAACAAAAGTTAAATTTTTATAGGTCTTACTTTATCTTCGTCTTAACCATCCAGCAGGAAAGTATAAAAGCATGTAAAACGTAAAGGCATATTAACATATACTGAGCTGTAAGAGGCTCGAGTCAACAACTTCTGACATTGTCAGTCATGCAGGTAAGCCACTACTATTATAGACTACTGGATTATATTGAATTACTTTGCTGAATTCATACACCTACAGTATATGAATGGCAATGGAGTACCCATCTCTGACAAAAGTAAAAAAAGGGGGACATAAATGGAGGACCAGTTTGTAATGAAAAAAAAAAAAAAAATATATATATATATATACATACATACATACATATCTGTCTGTAGATACAAAATATCATAGATATACAGCTACTTTCTCTTAGTTCAATGAGAAGAAAATTTTGAATTAATAGTGCTTAGACAAGGTCATATCTGCATTTTGTACTATGAATAACTACTATGAAGACAACAATATGCAATGTATTTTTTCCATAATTTTATTGAGAAACAAACAGCAATGAGAGAGTTTGAAATCAAATTAGGATAGTGTCAATAATTAATATGTTGCATATTGTTTTCTTTTTAGTGGTTATTCTTTGTACTGCAGTGTATTAATTATTGTTACTGTCCTACTAACCTGTTTGAAACTGTCTCATTGCTACTTTCAATAAAATTAATATAAAAGAGGACAGCCAGCACTTGGGAGGCTGAGGCAGGAGGATTGTTGTGAGTTCGAGACCAGCCTGAGCTACAAAGTGAGCTTAAGGCCAGCCTGAACTGCATAGTGAGACCCTGTCTCAAAAAGACAAAAAAAAAAAAAAAAAAAAAAAGTACAGCCATTTCTTTTTTCACTTGACTATTTTTGCTTTTTGTATTGCTGGTATGTTACATCACAATAAAAGGGAAGATTTTTCTCCCTAGTTCAAAGCAGAAAATAATTTTTTGCAATATAGTCTTAGATCTGATAGGTGGAAAAAAGAGCATACAGAAAAATAACACCTCCAAATAATGGAACTCATTTTCTAGTGCCCTGAGTTATACTGATGCCTGGGTGATTGATGAGTACAGTAGTTCCTTGTTTACTCACCTCCTACAACTCACTGCACCTGGTTGGAACTATCAGATGCTTTGAAATGAAGCAGTTTTATCATCTGTTATAAAATGGACTCTCTTTTTATGTAGTGGCTGTTTGTACTTATTTTATATACAAAGGAACCAATCTGTGACTAGTATAACCTATGACATTTTAAATCTTTAACCACTATGAAGTAACTTAAGAATGTTTTTCATACCCACTAGCCCATCTATTCAGATTATCTCCCTGCAGCAAAAGCATGCATGTGTATACTGTATTTAAAAATTGCTATATTATGTAACCAATCAGGAAAGTGTATATAGTCTTCCAGGGAATACAATTTTATGTATACTGAGATAGGAGAATCACTGTGAGTTCAAGGCAAGCCTAAGTATGTAGACCCTGCTCCAAAAAACAATAAATAAATGAACAAATAAATGATTTTATTGACATTTATTTCATTTTTTACCTTTTTTTTTTTTTTGCGGAACTGGGGATTGAACTCAGGCCCTTGCGCTTGCCAGGAAAGTGCTTATTCTACTGAGCCATCTCCCCGGCCCTTGACATTTATTTCAATCAGCACAACTTTTTTTGTTAAATTCATACTTTTTCAAAGAAATGAAAAGGTAAAAACACTCTACTCCCACAATTTCTCAGGCCCACTATAACCTTTATTCTTCAGTCGCCAACAGCATATTTTTCTTAATTAAGTCATTTATTGGGGGTTGAACCTGACTCCAGGGCCTTTGCGCTGAGCTACATCCCCAACCCTTTTAAGTTTTAATTTTGAGAGCGGACCTTCCAAAATTGCCCCGTGTGGGCTTGAATTTGTGATCCATTTGGCTCAGCCTTCCAACATTCTGGAATTACAGGTGTGTGCCACCACACTGAAGAGAGTATTTTCTTTGATAAGGCTCAACATTAAATGACACCAGTCATTTAATGCCTTTTTATTTTTAAAAAAAAAAAAAAAAAACCTTCCAAATAATGATTTTTTGATTAAAATCTAAAGTCGTGCCAGGTATGATGGTACGTACCTGTGATCCCAGCACTCTGGGAGGCTGAGGCAGGAGGGTCACAAGTTTGAGCCCAGCTCAGGGCAATTTATTGAGACTGACTCAAAATAAAAAGGTGGCTCAGTGTTAAGGTCCTGGATTGAATCCTTGTTCCTGCAATCAGGCAGTCATCGTCAGCCAGTCAAATTAAGTAAAAAATAAATAAAATCTGACATTGGAGCTGTTTAAGTGACAAAGAATTTGTTTCAGGTTTTCCTAATAATTACCAGTGGCATAAGTAGCATAAGAAAACTTTTGGTGATTAGTATGCCCAGAACTAAAGTGGGTGGTAAGGAGTGTCTTAGACACTTACTGGACAAAATTGTTTTTTCATCATATAAGTGCAAATAGTAGCCACCATCCCCAGTTGCCTGACACATTTTGTTGACTCAACATTGAAATACAGAATTCTAACAAATTTTGTAAGAAAACTTTTTAAAAAAATGTATTTGGTTGTTTCCTGGTTTCACTACACAGCTCAGAGTTGTAGTGATCCTTCTGATTTCAGCCTCCCCAGCGCTGGGATTATATGCTTGCACTTTCTCAGTTCGCCCTGGGGTTGGGGCTGGCATGGCAGGCCCAGGGATTGAACCCCAGGCCCCTGGCCTGCTTGCAGGCGTGCTTTAATCCACTGAGCTATTTGGCCAGCCCTTCAACAGATATTTTTAAATCTCAAATAGTGTACTAATGAGCAGTTGTTCTCAAGATTGTATTTTAAGAGAAATTTCATTGGATAGAAATGAAATAAAGAGCTGTTTTAGGTTTGTAGTTTTTATTTCAAAGATAATAAAGTATTTTGTTAAAAACTAAACCTTTTTTTACTGTATACTGTATTGGAATGTAAATACATTGACTTCACTTAAGGAATTGGAATAAATCTACTTCATTACCTTTATTTTATTTTATTTTATTTTATTTTATTATTTTTTTTTTTTTGTCTTTTTTGAGACAGGGTCTCACTATGCAGTTCAGGCTGGCCTTAAGCTCACTTTGTAGCTCAGGCTGGTCTCGAACTCACAACAATCCTCCTGCCTCAGCCTCCCAAGTGCTGGGATTACAGGCCTGCGCCACCACGCCCGACCTTTATTTTATAGGTAAGAAGTAAACTAATATCTTACCTTTTTAATAAAATCTTAACTTTATCTCAATTTTGCTGTAATTTGTTTGCTGTATGGCTAAGTATATGCATTAAATATGCACCCAGGGGGCCAGGGAGATGGCTCAGTGGAATAAGTGCTTCCCTGGCAAGCGCAAGGACCTGAGTTCAATCCCTGGTTCCACATACGCACACGCACACATCCAGACATTTACTGAATTAGATCTTTTTTAGGGGGGAGGTGCTGGGGATTGAACTTGAAACCTCATGCTTGCAAGGCAGGCCCTCGTGCTGCTGAGCTGTATCTTCAGCTCCTGAATTAGATCTTTAATTGAGCTCAGTATTGTATAAATTCCACAAGAGTGGGAATTTCTACCATCAGTGTACCATAGTGATAGGGGCTCAATGAATATTCAGTTGAGTTGACAAATAAATACAAAAAGACTTTATGTAATGTTCATCATTGACTGAAGTATCTTCCAAGAGTTAGATTTTGCAGTCAGAATTTTAAATGTGAAGCATGAACTGTGGTAATTCCATTCTGAGCACTTACAGAAGTTCCACTTTTAGTGCTTCATAGCATGGTAATAATGTTTGCTCTGGGACAGAAACAGGCACAAGATCCACAGGTTACTGATTTGTTTTTATTTTTATTAAATCAAGTTAGTGCCATAGCTTTGTCGTTCTAAAAGTGAGTTTATTATTGAAAAATAACTTTTCAGGTCTGTCTCTGACTTTTTTTTGTATTTTAGTATAGGGTCTACAAGTTCTCACTATGTAGGTCAGACTCATAGTGAACTCCTAGGCCTGGCCTCCTAAGAGCTGGGATTACAGGTGAATGCCACCCTGCCAGTCACAATCACGTGCTCAGTGCGCGCTATGTGTGGGGCCTGGCATGGCATGCTGGGGATAGAACCCCTGGCTCCACCTTGTCTGCCTAAGTAGGTGCTTTAATCTGCTGAGCTATTTGACTGGCCCTTTTCAGGTATGTTTAAATATAAAACTTTAGCCTGTTGCTCCACCAGTGGTGTTCTTTGTCTTTCCATACATTTTCTTGTGCAAGATTAAGTATTGCAAGTAGGGTTTAAATTCTGTTTGATGACTCTGACCATTTCAATTTTTGTCTCCCACTTTTTATTCTCATTTATTTAAATCTTGATAATTTTTTTTAACCTTTAGAGTATGTATTTAGCATGCTGCATTTCATTGATTTTACACACACACACACACACACACACACACACCATTAAAGTAAATTGTTTTGAGGTAGACATCAAAGTGCTTACCTAGCATGCACAAGGACCTAGGGGATCACTAGCACCATTAAACAAACGATAGAAAAAAACCCCCTCACATTATAACTGTAAAATAAATAGATTATAAAACCTAATCTCATTTTATTGATGTTAAAGTTTTTTGGTTATGGGAAGATAACTCAGAGGTGTAAGAGCCAGCCTGGCAAATGCAAGGATCCGAGTTTGATCCCGTGTACCGCAACCCATGCTGGCCCAAGGTAGCACACACCTATAATCCCAGTGCTAGGGAGGCTACAAGTATGAACTGCTTAATGAGACCCTGTAATAGAAAGTTTGTGGATGTGTATATTTGGGGGGGGGGCTACTTACAATTGATGAAATATATATGTGCTGTGATTATATGTAGTTTTGTGGTGCTTGCTCTTTTCACTTAACAATTGTAATTGATTCCCTTACACCATAGTTTTGTTTTTTGTTTGTTTTTTTGGTGGAACCGGGGATTAAACTCAGACCCTTACTGCCAGGGAAGCGCTTATTCCACTGAGCCATCTCTCCGGACCCCTAGAAAATTGAATTATAGGATCATATACTTTTCTTTTTGCTACATGCATTCTCTCTCTCTCTCTCTCTCTCTTTTTTTTTTACATGTATTCTCTTTAATTGAAGAGATGTTTAAATGCATAAAATCACTAATTTTGAATGTTTTATTTTTTTTAAAAAAATTACTTGTTCCATTTATTTTTTGTGTTTTTGAAACTGTCTTGATATGTAGTCCAGGCTGATACTGAACTTGCAGTGATCCTTCTGCCTAAGCCTTCTGAGTGCTGGGATTATAGCAGTTAAATATTTAACTGCTACTTTGAAAAAAACTGATGGAAATTAGTACTATAATCATCTCGGCTGTCTTGCGTTTTCCTCTCTTGCTTTTTTCCCCCCATTTTTCTCCTTTCCCTCATCTTCATTGTTTATTCCTTATGTTTAGTTTCTTTCATTTTGCTATATCTATTATACCTTTCGAATTTATTATTTCAGATTCTTAACACTAAGGAGATAATATGATATTTACACATGTAGGTCTTATTTATTCTATACAACATTTAAAAAAAAAAAAGCCAAACCTTCTATACAACTATCTCTCTACTTTTTCTGTTGGCTGCAGTAAGTCACTCAGCAAACTTCAGAGGGTTTTGGTTAGTGTATTCTCTTAAACATCTGAGAATGTTTTTCAGTTGCCTTCAAACACAAATGTAATACTAACTTGGCAGACTATATAATTCTTGGCTCAAAATTATTTTCCTTTAAAATGCTGTAGATGTGGGGCAGGCCAGATATCTCATCAGACTAAAGTGCCTTATTAAGCAAGTGCCTTATTAAGACTTGAGTTTTTATCCCCATGTGCTGACCCTGCCCATGGGGCGTACCGAGACAGTGAATGAGCCTGGGTACTGTGGCACATGCCTATAATCCCCATGCTTGGGAGGCGGAAAACAGGAGGTTCACTATGTCTGATGTGTGCATTGAGACCCTGTAGGCCCTGTACTAAATATACATTACAACAAAACAAACTGTAGATGTCGTTCTGTTGTCTTCTGGCATTTAGAATTTCAAGAGAAAAATCTGAGATTAGGCTGACTTTTGGCCCTTTATAGATAACTTGCTTTCTTTGTCTAGATACTCAAAGAATTTTTTTCTTAATCATTGAAATTTTAAAGTCACAAAGATTAAAAAAAAGTCACAAGGCTATGTCTAGGTGTTGCTTTCTTCTTAAATCTTATTTTTTAAATTAAAAAAAATTTTTTTCCCTTTTTGAGACAGGGTCTCTGTCCAGGTAGGCTGGCCTTGAACTTGCAGCTTTCTTGTCTCAGGCTGGTCTTGAGTTCACTTTGTAGCCCAGGCTGGCCTTGAACTTGCAGTTATCCTGCTTCAGCCTTAAGAGTGCTAGAATTACACGTGTGCACCACTACACCCAGCATTATCTGTTCAGCTTCATTTCGTTTGTTCTCTGTTGCAGGTATTCCTATTATGCATAGATTATATCTCTTGGACCGGCCTTCTGCATCTTTCTGTTTCTTTTTTCTCATTTTAATTTCTTTGGCTTTTTCCTCTACATTGTGTGAGTTTCTTTGTTTTTCATTTGCTACTGGAGTTTTATTTTATAACTGATTCTTATGTGCTTCCCTGAAGTGGAAGGCTTTGATCTCTTCCATGTGGTCACACACAACCTGCTGTACAATCAAGTTCACAATGTAACAAGCTGTCTAATATGCTCAATACTTTATACAAATTTGCTATAGACAAGTAGATTGCTGTAGTGTGGTACATTAGTATCATGAGAAGGCATTTTCTTGATTACTTTGCTCTATTCCTTTCTTCTGAACTGTGGTCTTACAACTTTATAATGGCTTGTCCTAGTGGGGTCTGAAAGTATGGTCTTCCGCTGGATCATATACTTTTGAAATCTAATGTCTAATTACTGTAGTGGAGTAGTTGAAGAGTTTTTGAGACAGGATTTCATTCTATAGTTTATAGGCTGGCTTTGAATGCACAGTGCTCCTGGGAGTAAGGGACACCTGGCCCTTACACATCTCCATGTTACCTGTTCTTGATCTGGTGAATAGAGAAGGGCTTTGATATTTGAGCCTTTTAATTGTTTTTCTGAGAAGTGTAAATCCTTTTTTTTTTGTCTTTTTGAGACAGAGTCTCATTATGCAGTTCAGGCTGGCCTTAAGCTCACTTTGTAGCTCAGGCTGGTCTCAAACTTACAACAATCCTCCTGCCTCAGCCTCCCGAGTGCTGGGATTACGTGGCATGCACCACCACGCCTGCTGTAAATCCTTTTGAATGTTTGACACCTTCTGTATTGTTTTCATCTCTGAGTTTCCTGTTCCTCAAATTTATTTATTCTGTGATAACAGGGGCTGGGGAAATGGCTCAGTGGAATAAATGCTTCCCTGGCAAGCGCAAGGGCCTGAGTTCAATCCCCAGTCCCCCCCCCCCCCCAAAAAAAAAAAAGAAAATGAACTATATTCTGTGATCACTTCTTATATATATGGGTGAAACTTCTATACAGTAGATACCACTTTTTACCATTTAAAAAATTTGGTAGCATGCCCTTCCTAGTGGGAAGGATTGATTGATCCCCAGACCTCTGTATTAAGCTACAGTTCTTCAGCTCCCCATCTTTTTTTTTTTTTTGAGATGAGATGGGGTCTAGCTAAATTGCCTAGGGTGCTATGGCGCTCGCCTGTAATCCCAGCACTTGGGAGGCTGAAAACAGGAGGATCACTTTATAAGTCTGATCTGTGTAGTGAGACCCTGTAGACTAAATACATAATAAATAAATAAATAGGTAGCCTAATCTGGGCCTCTTGGTGTTGGATTGTCACTGTACCTGATAGTGGCAAAAAAAAAAAAAAAAAAAAAAAAAAAAAAAAAAAAAAAAAAAAAAATATATATATATATATATATATATATATATATATATATAAATTTTTTTTAACAGAACTGGGGATTGAACTCAGGAACTTGTACTTGCTAGGCAAGCGCTTTTTCTACTGAGCTATCTTCCCAAACCCAGTCCTTTTTATTTTATTTTTTATTGTTTTGAATTAATTAGTAATGCTGACATTTATCAGAGAAGCAGAAGTTTTTTTTTGAAGATTTCCCATTTTGCTAGTACCCGATTTCATAATGTTTTTGAATGTTGTTGGTGGTTAAGTCTTACAGTCACACTGGCTTTGTGTGGAAACCTGTAAACTGTAATAAGGAAGGCAAACAAGCTAATAGTACTCACTAATAATAATAATGTCCTATTATCTGTGAATCAGCAGTATAAACCTGACTTTATTGATGAACAGACTGAGAGGCTAACCTTATGGGTAGGACTGAGATGAGTTATAAAGGAAGACACATGTACTCACACTTGTCTGATTCCAAGCCCCTCCATCCACCAGTAAAATGGATGTGTTTTGAAACAGTCTTTCATATATTTTATCCATGCTCATGTTAGAAATGACTAACAAAAATATTTTTGCTTTGTATTTTTTTTTTTGAGACAGAATCTTGCTCTGCAAGTCCAAGCTAGCCTTGAGTTCACTGTATAGCCCAGATCAGCCCTGAACTTCTCCCTTAGTCTCTTCAATGCTGGGATTATAGGCATACACTACCATGCCCAACTCAGATACAAAAATACATAAAAATGGGCTGGCGACATAGCTCAGTGGACTGAGCGCCTGCTTTGGCAAACGCAGGGACCAGGGTTTAATCCCTGGTCCCACCCTCAGGGCACTCTGAGAGTCTGAGTCTGGGGCATGGTGGTGCATGCCTATAATCCTAGTGCTAGGGAGGCTGAAAACGGGGATCACTACCAGTCTGAGCTTGGTAGTGAGACCCTGTGCCAAGTACATAAAATGGGGTAAATATATAGGTATAATTTAAAGGTGATTATTGTACATGTTTAAGATATGTGTAAAAGTTAAGAAGTGGTATACTGGTGGTGTGTGTACCTGACTGCTGCAGGCTGACGGGTCTTTTGAGACAAGCTCTAAAGCACCAAGTTGCTTAGACTAGGCTCAAACTTGTGATTTTCTGGCCTCAGCCTCCCAGGGTGTGGGTTTACAGGCAAGCACCATCACGTCTGGCTTCTCTGTGGTGTCACACCTTAACATAACTGTTGGTAATTGGCTCAATTAAAAAAAAAAAGTTCATCATGTAAAGGATTTCTGTGGAAAGTGATACAACCGTATAATCTCAACTTTTTGGGAGGCTAAAGCAGGAATATTACTGTGAGTTTGAGGCCAGCCTAAGCTACTTAGGTTAACCCTTCTAAAAAAGAAAAATACATTGTCATTATAATAGTGTTCCTTGCTTTACAGGCATTTTGTGACTTCCCTTATGCCAAAGTTTCAGTGTAGAATGTTAGAAATTAATGTATATTGCAGTGCTAATTTTTTTTTTGTTGTTGTTTTGGTATTTCTTTTATAGAAAAAGATGGCAAAGCCTTTCATCCAACCTACGAAGAAAAATTGAAGCTTGTAGCACTGCATAAGCAAGTTCTTATGGGCCCATATAATCCAGACACTTGTCCTGAGGTTGGATTCTTTGATGTGTTGGGGAATGACAGAAGGTAACATGTTTTGTTGTGTAGCAGATAAAAAGAACACTGTTGAGAAAGGTCACAATATAGATAGTTGGCTCCTTAGCTTAGAATAAAAACAGAAAAAACAATTTTTTTCAGACAGGGTCTCACTGGTTAATACAGGCTGGCCTTGAACTCACTATGTGGGCCATAGTGGCCTCTTGGTGAGCCTCTTGCCTCAGCTTCCCCAGTGCTTGGGATTATAGGTGTGCACTACCACGCTTGGCTCTAAGACCTGAAACATTTGCTTTCTCTAGGTTCTAGAGTGTTCACAGGTTGATCTGATTTTAGCTTTGAGATGTGCTTAGGTAAATATTGTGGGGATATTTATGTACTCATCTGACTGTGAACATAGAATACACTCTCATTTGTAAAAAATAACTAAAACAACCACTTCAAATTTGTAATAATGGGGGGCCAAGGAGATAGTTTAGAACCAGGGCCTGAGTTCAATACCTGGTTCCACCAAAAAAAATGTAATAATGAATTCTCTTATTGAAACAAGGAGAATTGTGCCAGAAAATGTTATATTGAGTATTTTGTTCAGTTAAGGATCAAATCTGATGTAAGGAAAACAATATTAATAACTTGCATGGGGGACTTACCAATAAATAATGCAGTTAAATTTTGGATTGTGTGTGTGATACCCATTATTAAGTCAATATGTATTTGTTGGTACTTGAACCAGACGTGGTGGTGTACACCTGTAATCTCTGTACTTGGGAGTCTGAGGTAGGAGGACTCATGCAAGTTTAGGGTCAGCCTGGGCTATATAGTGAGTTCAAGAAAAGCTTGAACTCCATAGAGAGACCCTGTCTCTGGGGAGGGGAACTTGAAGTGACTTTTGCTTAGAGTCGTCATTCTTCAATTTGGTTATAATTGAGAATTGTTTGTATTTAGGTTTAAATTAAATCAGGGTCTTATTCTGTTAAGAAGAGATAATTTTTTTTATTCTTCCTTACAGAAAAGAATGGGCAGCCCTAGGAAGCATGTCTAAAGAGGATGCCATGGTGCAGTTTGTCAAGCTCTTAAACAGATGTTGCCATCTCTTTTCAACATACGTCACATCCCACAAAATAGAGAAAGAAGAGCAAGAGAAAAAAAGGTGATGTTTGAGGGCAAGGTATACTTACGCTACTTTATACAGAGTATAAAGCTCCTGTCTTCCCTTTAATCCTTACTTCTTGAGGCAGTTGTTCAGACTTTCTGAGGTGAGACGTTGTTTACATTTTTACAGGGTTGAGGGGAGGAGGAGCTGTGGTTTTCTGACTGTCCTTTAAAAGAAGCCTTTGGTTGCCATAGTGTGTCAGATCAATTTTTGAATGGGCTCTGCTATAATCAAGCCACTCCCTCCTGTCTGCTGGTCTCAGGTATCCTTGGTGCTATCTGCTTTGTACTTCTAGAATATTCCTCCTGGAGTTTTCATGGTAACACCTTATGAACACATGTTGGCTGTCTCTCTCAGTGCCTTGTTAATCATTTTTAGGATTTGGAGCAGGAGCTGTTGGATGTGCTGTTTAGGGATTCCCTGTTGCAATTGTGAATTAAAATTATGGTTAACACCATTTTTATGTGATGGTTATATTTTTATAACTGACCGTTTAAAATTCTAAGTAATTAAAATCATACAGTAAAACCAATTTTCCCTCATTATATTATATTTTAAAAAGAGTTGACTTTCTATTTTCCTGTCTTATTCTGGACTAGAAATAATAGTCTAGCTATTTTTAAAAATAGCCTTAGAGTGAGGGAAAAGATAAAAAAAGTGAAAAATACATACAAGTATTATGAAAGCACGTCCACTGGTCTGAGGTTATCACAAATGAAGGTCAGTGTCCTTGCAATATTGTTATAGCGTAGTTTTTGTGCTTGTAGTTCTTTCTTTTCTTTTCTTTTTTTTTTTTTTTTTTTTTGCAGAACCAGGGATTGAACTCTGGCCCTTGGGCTTGCCAGGGAAGCACTTACTCTACTGAGCCATCTCCCTTGGCCATCAAGAGACAGAGCACCAGGTGTAACTTACTCCTACCTAAGAGAGTGATAAATAGTTTAATTGTACTTTCAGAAAATTTCTATCCAAAGTCACTTTTTTAAATCCAGAGGAAAAAAAATTATTCTTAGAAGAGTGGAGGTTCTCATGGGATGCTCCAAGATGGCGGCAGTGGCAACCTCCAGCGCTGGTGTTGGGAGTCTTCGTTCTGTGGTGGAAGCTGTCGACAGGAGCAGCGCCACCAGCTTCCAGAGGAAGGGTCCCAGAGCTGGCGATGCTGATGGCAGAGGCCCTCACCTGATGTCCATTGCA
>PVKA01038137.1:0-20471 GCA_004027165.1 Ctenomys sociabilis | reverse complement strand
TCTTAGTTCATTGAGAAGAAAGTTTGAACTAATAGTGTTTAGACAAGATATCATGTCTGTATCTTGTACTATGAATAACTACTACAAAGACAATATGTAATTATTAATTATTTTAACTGTGCTACTAACCTATTTTGAAACTGTCTCATTGCTACTTCTTTCTCAATAAAATTAATATAAAAATAACTGTGCAATGAAAATTACAATACTCTGAAAAAGGTGATTTAAGAGAAACTCAGAAATTGAAAAGAGAGGCTGGTAAGATATCTCAGCAGGCTAAAGCTCCTGCTTAGGCAAGTCAGAGGCCATGGTTTGATACCCAGAACCACATGCTACACCAGCCCCATCCCCAGGGCAAACTGAGCTGGCCAGAGTCTCGGCATAGAGGCACATGCCTGTAATCCCAGTGCTGGGGAGGCTGAAAGCAGGAGGATCACCACAAGTCCAAGCTGTGTAGTGAAACCCTATAACAACAAAATACATTTTTTAAAAAGGAAAGAAATTGAAAAGATATTCTTTGATCCTGAATAGAAAGGACAAACATTGTGAAAATGACTGTATCCCCAAAATTGTTATGTAATGCAATTATGATCAAAATACTATCATACCTCACAGATCTAGAGAAAACATTCCCGAAATATATTCTTGAACCAGAAAAGAATAGCAAAGGCAACCCTGGCCAACAAAGGCAAGGCAGAAAGCATCATAATCCCTGACTCAAAGGGATTATGATACTACAAAGCTACTGTGATAAAATCAGCATGGTATTGGTGAAAATACAGACCTGAGGATCAATGGAACAGATTAGAAGACATAGATACAACTACAACCACACTCAGCCACCTTGCCTTTCAAAACTGGGACAAACATAGTCAATGGAAGAAACATAGCCTCTTTAACATATCATGCTGGAAAAACTGGATCTTCATATGCCAAAAATTAAAACTGGATACAAATCTATCACCACACACTAAACTAAAGTTAAAATGGATTTAAAATCTATACATTAAAACAGAATTAAACTAAATCTGTTGGAAGAAAAAGCAGGTAGATTTCTTGAAGACATTCAGGTAGGCAGACAGTTCATGAATGCAAACCAAACTACATGGAAAATGCTTCAAAGAATTAACAACTGGAATCTCATATTATTGAAAGGCTTTTGCACATCAAAAGAAATCACCAAGAAAGTGAAAAGAAAATCCACAAAATAGCAAAGTATGTTAACCAGCAATCACTCAGACAAGGGACTCTTATGTAGCATATAGAGAGAACTAAAATAATCAGGTCCCCAAAATTCAAAGACCTAGTCCAAAAAAAAAAAAATGTGCATCTGAGATGTACGCATATTTCTCAGATGAAGAAATACAAATAGTGAATAAATATATCAAAGAATAGTCAACAACTCTGGTCACTGAAGAAAGGTAAATTAAAATAACACTAAGATTCCATCTTACTCCAGAAAGAATGGCTATTATCAAGAAATCAAGTTATAACAATTGCTGAAGAGGGTGTGGGGGAAAAGGCACACTTCTCTGCTGTTGTTGGGAATGTAGACTGCTATAAATTCTGTGGAAATCAGTGTGAAGATTAGTCAAAAAACAGGCAGGTGAGATAGCACAACAGGCTAAACACCTGCATAGATAAACTCTGGAACATGGCATAACCACATGCCCCACTGGCCTAGCCCCAGAGTGCACTGAAGCAGCCACTGAAAGCTGGTGTGGTGGCGCATGCCTGAAAATACACCACAACAATACAAGCATACCCATATTTATAGCAGCACAGTTTGTCATACCTAAATTTTGGAAACAGTCCAAATGTCTATCACCTAAGGAATGGATAAAAAGGATGGTATTGGGCTGGGGAGATGGCTCAGTGGAATAAGCACTTCCCTGGCAAGCTCAAGGGCCTGATTCAGTCCCTGGTTCTGAAAAAAAAAAAAAGAAAAAGAAAAAGGATGGTATTTGTATAAAATGGAGTATTATTAAGCTATGGAGAAAGATAAACTTGAGGGTTTTTTAGGTAAATAGATGCAACTAAAGGTTTTAGTTATAAGTGAAATAATTCAGACATGGATGTGTTAACATTGTGTTGTCACCCTAGTGTAAGAACTTGAAAAAGTAAATGAAATCTGAAAGGTACACTAGAAACAGTTAAAGGGAAAGAAACTACTCAAAAAGAAACAGCAATTGGGATGAGGAAAAGGAGAAAAGAAATAAGGAAGGGGATGGTTATGATTATTGTACCACTAATTTCTATCAGTATCATGAAAGTAGCAGTTAATGCTTAAAATTTTGATTTTGACCAATTTTTATATGCTTATATCTGGTAATTTGAGCAATTACTTTCAAGGTGACATAACAACCAGCTGAATTCCTATCATATTGCATCTTGAAATTCTGTATCAGTTCTAATATTTTATCTATGTCTTTATTCTCTTTAAAATAGAGAAAGTAACAGCGTGATACCACTTTTGAACACATCTATAGTCTCCATTTGGAGTTTTTTGACTCTCCTGGTTTGCTAAAGTGGAAACTTTAGTATCCAATGAAAGACATTGTTTTGGGTTAGATTATGCCCTATGTCTAATCATTGGACTTAGTACCACAAACCATTAACCCCAGTACCACACACTCTACATCCAGCCAACTTTGAAAAGCTCCACCTATGACACATAAGGCTTTGGTGAGACATCTACATACAAGACATAACAGCAGCCTTCTAAAACTGCACAGTGAAATGTGTCAAGTAGTACAAAGGAAGCAAGGAGATAGGAGAAGTTAGGGAGACAGGATACAGGTACAAAATAAAAGGAATAAGAATTGGAAAAAAAGAAGTGGAATTATCATTATTCACAGATGACATAACACTTTACATAGAGGACCCCAAAAACTCCAAGAGTCTCATATATTTAATCACAAAAATTCAGTAACATAGCAGGTCTCAAAATCAACACACAAATATCAGTAGCATTTTTGAACACAATGAGTGCACTGAGACATAAATTACAGAAAACATGACTTTCACAATACCATCCAAAAAATGAATACTTAGGAATCAATCTCACAAAGGAAGTAAAAGATTTATACAGTGAAAATTACCATACTCTGAGAAAAGAGACTGACAGGGATTTGAGAAAATAGAAACATATTCCTTGCTCCTGGGTAGAAATAACCAACATTGTGAAAATGATCATACTCTCAAAATTACTGAACAGATTCAATGCAATCCTGATTAAAATACTGTTAGTTCACCTCACAGAGCCAGAAAAAAAAACTCCTCAAATTCATCTGAAACCTATTTTCTGTAATTTCTTTCTCAGTGCACTCTGTGTTCAAAAATGCTACTGATTTTTGGGTGTTGACTTTGTGCCTTGCTATGTTACTGAATTTGCTGATTAAATATACAAGACTCTTGGAGTTTTGGGAGTTTTAAAATATCAAAAGCAACCCTGGAAACAAAGGAAAGGCAGGAGATGTTACAATACCTGACCTGAAATTATACTATAAATCTATTGCAATAAACTCAGACTTTAGGATCAATAGAAGAGACTAGAAGATACAGATGCAACTACACTCAGCCACCTTATCTTTGACAAAGGTTCCAAACACAATGACTGAAAGAACAATAGCCTCTTTAATAAATGATAGTGGAAAAACTGACTTTCTACATGCCAAAGGCTAAAATTAGACTCATGTCTATCACCATGTACTAAACTACAGTCAAAATGGTTCAAAGATTTAAACATTAAAACAGAAACACTAAATCTTTTTTTTTTTTT
The DNA here is from genome assembly GCA_004027165.1 of Ctenomys sociabilis. Lineage (NCBI taxonomy): Eukaryota > Metazoa > Chordata > Mammalia > Rodentia > Ctenomyidae > Ctenomys > Ctenomys sociabilis. The sequence goes on along the minus strand of PVKA01038137.1, from coordinate 16,690 downwards.
TCCAGAACCAGGGATTGAACTCAGACCCTTGCACTTGCCAGAGAAGCACTTATTCCCTGAGCCATCTCCCTGGCCCTAACACTAGTTAAAAATCTTAAAGACAATGGGGTAGGTAGATAGTTCAGGAACAAAAAGCAAACTGCACAGGAAAAACTTCAAAGAATCAACAACTGAGATCTTACTCTTTTTGAAACTTTGCACTTCAAAGGAAATCTCCAACAGAGTAAAAGCAAAATTCACAAACTGGGAAAAAATTATAGCTGACTGTCCCTCTGACAAAGTCCTTCTATTTAGCACATATAAAACATTTTCTAAAAATAATCAGGATCCCCAAATTTGGAGACACAGTACAAAAATGGGCATATGAGATGAACATACACTTTTCAGATGAGGAAATACAAATGGCAAATAAATATATTGCAAAAATGCTCAACATCTTTGGTCATTGAAAAAATGCAAATTAAAACAACACTGAGATTCCACTTTCTTCCAAAAAGAATTTCTATCATCAAGAAATCAGCCAATAACAAGTGATGAAAGGGCTGTGGGGAAAAAAGGAAACCTTATTCACTCTTGATGGGAGTGAAGACTGGTACAACCACTATGGAAATCAGTGTAGAGATTCCTTAAAAAGCTAGAATTAGAGTTCCCATTCAAGCCGGCTATTACCCATGTTTATAGCAACAGAATTTGTGATAGCAAAATCTTGGAAACAACCCAAATGCCCATCAACAAGACGTGGTATTTTTACACAATGGAGTATTATTTAGCTACCAAACAGGAAAATGTGACACTTTTATTAGTAAATGGATGCAACTAGAGACCACACTCTTAAGTGAAATAAATTAAACTCCCATGTGCAAACATCATATTGTCTCCTTAGTGTGAGAACCTGAAAGAGAAAAATACAATCTGAATTGTACAATAGATACTGGGAAAGGGGAATGAACCTATTTAAAAAGAAGGAATTACTAGGTTGAAGGAAAGGAAAGGGAGTGGGGGAAAGAGATATATCTATGTATGTATGTAAGATGGTTTGGACAACTGTACTTTGGATTTCTCCTGGTCTATGGAAAGTAGTAGTTAATGATTAATTTATTTTGCCTCCTTTTTTCAATTCTTCGTCCTTTTTCTCTTAAATTCTTATATATTTCTTTCTTTCTTCTTTCAATTTTGCATTCATATATCTGGTGACATGAACAATTAGTTGGATGAGAACACTATGCCTTATGGCAAATACTGTGAAATTCATATTATTTTGTTAAGTAAAATTCGGTAACACTGGTAATTTTTGTTTTAGTACTATTTTGTACTCACTTTAATATAATTTTTTTAAACTGATTGCTACAGATAATAGAGTTTAAGAGACAAAGAACAAGTCCCAACAGATGGGGAAGACCTTGAAGGAAATGAAATGCAAACGAATCAGTTTGCATTGTAGACGGCAGAGTCTACTCATAACCATGAGCATTCCTGAATTTTGTCATGTTCACCTATACTAACAATGGCAGAAAAAGCCAAGAGACTTAAATGTCTATAACATCAACCTTACAAAACCCTTCTTCAACCATTCGGGAGCCCTTCTTTTTTTCTTTATATTAAACATGCACTCAGTCATTCCCCATTAGTTACTGCATGCTTTCTTGTCAGCCTCAGTCTTCATTGCCCTGGAAACAAGGACCTTGAGAGCTAGAGGGATCTGGTCACACAGGCTCTTGTACATGACAACAAAAAACTGACAAGTGTGCAGCCAATAGGAGGTAGCAAGCAGCAGCCACTATTTAAGATTTTGCTCAGGGGGACATCCATGCCAGCAAAAGGAATAACAGACCAAATAAAGGTGCCCAGGAAACAAAAAAGCATTGCAAAGCATACAGTGGTAGCAACAGCAGCAAGCAAAGAAGAGTGGACAAATCAGGCTTTCAGAATTTAAAGGCCAAGCACCTCTGCTTTAGACTTTTCCCACTGAATCTCTAGGACAGATGGATAAGGGGCTGAGCCCTATCTTAGAGGCCTCAACACATACACTCATCTCAGAATTCACTCTAATATTAATTAAAGTGGGGCACGTAGTACATATTTATAAACCTATCATGAGGTGTGAGTAGGGTAAAGGGTGAGCAAAGGTCAACGTAGGAGATGCAACATGTGTACACTCCTGTGCATGAACCATCTCCTAAGATTTTCTTACTTTGCTCTCTGCCTGTCTTAGGACAATGAAAGCCGGAATAACCACCGAGTGCTGCTTAGAATTAAATAGAAGACAAAGAGTAACTCACTCAACTCCATTGTTTCTAACTGAACTAAAACTAATGCAGCTGTTTTTACAGAGGAGTTAGCAGTTTCAGATCTACTCCAGGGTTAAACCTCAAGGAAACCACAGCCAGGATGCACTTAATTTCACACCATACTCTGCTTTTGCTTTCTCGCAGTTTCACTCAGTTATTTCCAACTTCTTTGCAAACCCTTAGCATGAACTGATTCCTCATTGAACCACTCCAATCTTTCCCTGGGCAAAGATTTCTGGCTCTAAATTTCCATGTCTACAGCAACCCATATAGACCCAATTCTGGGTCTCTACTAACTGCATATATCACGCTCAGTATGCAATGAGGAGCCCAGTCTCCTCAAAAAAAAAATAAAATAAATAAAATAAAATAAAAAAATCTATAGCCACTTTCCCTATCATTAGCAAGACAAAACAGCTCCAGGCAAGGCATGTGGCTGATTTCTCCAGTCCTATTATCCTTCTTCTGTGTGCCACATTTCCTCAAATGTTTTGTTTAACTTTTATAAGACTTTGTACGAGTGATTACCAAAGGACAAATGCTGGGGCTGGCCAGATAGTTCAGTGAACTAAAGTGCCTGCTTAGGCAGAGTGCGGGGGGCCAGGGTTCAATCCCCAGCGTTTCCTGCCGACCCCACCCCTGGAGCACACTGAGACTGGGCATGGTGGTGCAAGTCTATAATCCCAGCACTTGGGAGGCTGAGAAAAGAAGGATCACTACGAGTCAGATCTATGTATTGAGACCCTGTAGACCCTGTACTAAATGCATACAAAAAGACAATGCTGGCTCTGACTATGATACAGTCCTGTTCCCCAAGATTTTTCTCCCATTTAGAGTGCCAATGGAAGCCCATTTGTCTCACCTGATAGGCTCCACCCTCTTTCCCACCCTCTATATATAACAAAATGATGGGACTATCAGGCCTAATCTGAGTGACATGAGAGATATCTAAATGGCTCGCTACTGACAAAGCCAGCCCTAAGAATATACAGATTAAAGGCCATAAAAGAATTTAAGACCTGATCTGAATTCCTCCTAATGCCCATTCTATATACACACCTGCACTGATCACCCCTGCGACTTTGACTTTAGATACTTCACCTAAATTCTTTGAGATTATGGTCCCAAACCTAAGCCCAATGTATACTTACCCTCCTCCCAGATAGCTGCTACCACTCTGATGTCAGCCTGCCTGCATGTAAGTGGAATAAATCTGATATTTCCCACAGCAGGCTCCAAGTGTTTCCTAATGTACCACTGTTTAACATATATGTATGTATTTATTTATTTGGTAGTCCTGGCAAATTAACCCAGTACTTCACACAGTACTGCTTCACTGGCCATTTTTATTTGAGTCAGGGTCTCATTAAGTCTGTAAAGTGCTCAAATTGGGCCCAATCTTCTTGCCTCCATAGTGTTGGAACTACAAGAATGTACCAACACACCTGGATTTTCTTTTAGTTCAGTTAGAAACAATGGAGTTGAGTGAGTAAATAGTTCGTCTTCTATTTAATTCTAAGCAGCACTCAATGGTGAGAAAAGTTCTCAATCTGTTGCTTTCAGCAGTCTTCAGCTTGTAATCTCCTCCCTCAGCTTTCAGAGTAGTTGGGGTTACAGGCATGAGACAGGGTGAGGTTTTGTTTTGTGTTACAGAAGGAAGCATGTGTATAACATATGACCTGGAGATAGGTGCCCTGAGAACTGTAAGCAGGCAGGGACACGGTGTATCATGGAGTAACATTGGCCCTGGCTCCCTCTGCAGTCTGCCTGTGGTGCTCAGGCTCGCCTGCTCAGGGACCCAACTCTTCTGTCTCTTACCTGTTTTGTACTCCACACATCCCTCAAGGACTCATTAATAGGAAAGTTTTTAACAAGTATTTAATGAGCACTTTCAGGCTGCCCAGGGAAGCAGAGGAACTCTAATGGCCCTCCTAGTTATACCAAGCACTTTGTAAACTTGTAAGACAGCTGGAGGTTGTCCTTCCCTTGGGTGATTCCAGATGAGCTCATTTGCTGATCTCATTAAGAGGCAATGCTGGAGCATCTGCACCTAGCTAAAAACCAGGTGTCCTGACACCTCCTCAGCGACAACTCCGGAGAGAAACACTACACACTACAGGATTCAGAACAGCAGTGATATTCATACTGCAAGAGCAAAAACTTTCTTCTGGACCTTTCTTCTATGTGGGTGGATGGATATTATTCCCTTGGCAGCATTAACCTAAGAAAGATACATAGAACTCAGACAAGAAAATCGTAATTTAATAATTGTATCTGTAAGGAGACTGAAACTTCAGGATACAAAGTTAGCCAAGGTTACTCTTATCTGTGTACCCCAGACTTGTTTACACTTCTTCCAGATTCATCACAAATTTGCTAAACATACTTTAAATCCACAGGCTAGCCTAGTTAGTAATGGAAAGGGCAGAAACCTGACCTTAAAATAAAGAATCAGAGTGAAAATTTTCAAAGAATGCTTTTAGGCAAAACATTGTTGGTCGACCATCTTTTTAAAAAATACTATAGGCTGGGTCTATGACTTTCTCCTATAGAATGAGCCATTCTTTAAGTACCTATTTTTAAAAATTTGTCTTATCTGTATATGTCATTTACTGAGGCTTATAGCCTGTAAATATTTTTTCTTGCTATACAAATTAGGAAACCTGCCCTCCTGACCTGTAAATACAGTTGTCACTGTCACAGGAAGAGGTGTGCAACAATTTTCCATCAGAATGTGCAGCCACTAGGGATTTTTTTTAATTAGTTAATTAATTATCTATTTAGTATAGGGGCTTGCTATGCAGCTTGGATTTGTAGTGATCATCCTGTGTCAGCCTCCTCTGGACTGGGATTGCCACCTGGTGTGACACCAGGCTCAAGTTTCCTGGGCTGACACAGCATGTGGTACAGGGCATCAAACTTAAGTCCTTGTGCTTGCCAGGTAAGCACTTAGACTGCTGAACTATCTCTCCAGCCCCCACCAGGGATTTTTAAATTCAGCACCACTAATTAATTAAAGTGATAAAGTTTAAAATGAGGGAAGACACTTTATTTGTAAGAAGGACAAAGCAGAAGATAGAATACTGCCCTTAAGCAGAGACAGGGAGAGCTGAACAGGGACCCATGGGCCTTTATCTTTCACCTCTTTTATCAAGTGATAGGAACATTTCCTCATGGAAATTACCACAACTTGATTGGATGTTTTCATATGAATCCCAGGCTCCAAAATTCTAGTCCAAGTGCCATTGCCTTTGTGCACATTCCTAGGTGAGTTGTTTGATTTCTCCTTGCCTATTTGTCCTTGCGCTGTTCTTATCTCTGAGATTTATGGGTTGCTTAGGAGTAGCCTTGCATAGAAGGTCAAGTTAGTTATTGACTAAGGGGGGTTCATGTGTATGTAGTACAGTAATATAGTGACCCTAGAGTGAGAAATTATATATATCCTATAGATAGCACTTCCAAGTCCTTATCTCAGTTTAAGTTTAGATTTGTAACCCCATGGAAAAATTATTGGAATCTTATTGCAATAATTTCAATCTACCACTTCCGATGCAACTCACGGCAAGAATAAAAACACTAAGAAGCATTTGTAGCTGAGGAGTGCCAAGGGGTCCTCAGTCCAGACACAGGGATAGCTAACTGGAACAAAGGCCTTGATACAGGGCTGATTTTATTAATTCGTAAAGAAGGGTTGGCTTGAGGATGAGTGACTGTGAAAATGTTTGGAAGTACATGAGTGCTAGGAGCTGAGCTAGGTAGGATCCCTGAAATCAACTTTGCAATATGCAGAGAGAGGGATGTGCAGAAAGAGTAGTCTCCATAACAATTCAGGTACTATCTAATGTTTTGGGGTTGATGCATTAAGTGTGATATGTAATCTTTTATGGCCTGGGAAGTCATAGGTTCTTATCCTGAGGCTCTATTCCAGCCAATAGAGTGGAGCATGGATCTCCATCCCACCCCAGCTCAGATGGGGAATTTTGTGGAGTTACAGGGGTGAGGAAACACTGCCTTGTCACCTTACTTCAAAGACTATAGGAGAACTTCCAGGCCCGCCATGTGATTGAGACCTTTCCCCATGTCCTCTGGACCTCCAGACCCAGCAAAGCCAGCCCTGTGAGTGAGAACTTCCACCACACTCTAAGGACTGCTCCAGATCCACGCAACCCCAGGCCCTGAAAGTGTGTGGGAGAGCTTCTGCACTGTCCTGCACTCACCAGACCAAGAACAGGCCTGCTGCACAAGAGAGACATTTCCCCACATTCTGCGGACCTGCCCCACCCCTCCAGATCCACCCAGCCCCAGGCCCTGTGAGTGTGTGGGAGAGCTTCTGCGCTGTCCTGCACTCACCAGACTATGACCAGGTCCGAAGCGTGAGAGAGAACTTTCCCTGCGTTCTGCGGACTGCTCTATTCCTACAGACCCAGCACAGCCCGCTCTGTGAATGGAAACATCCAACACCTTCTTGGGAGCCCTGCTCAGCGAGTGTGTAGGAGAGCTTCTGTGCTCCCCTGCCCCCCTCCCACACCCCTCCAGACCCATTCCAGGCCTTGCATATAAGCCTGGGATGAAACTCTGCAGTTTATGAGATTGAGTCAAAATAATACAGCTAATCCAGGAGGAAAACATCTTGCCACAGAGGGCACAAAAGGCTTACTCTCAAGGGCAGGAACAGGAAGGACCTGAGCACAGCAGCCAGACCCAAGCCAGGCACAACTACATGAACTACAACTTGGTATATCAGTAGGTGAATTTCATTTGGTGCTAAGATTATAACTGCACCAAAGCTCTACACCAAAGGTCAGAGCTATATGAAATGATAAAAACAAGGAGCAAAATGCAATCTCAGGCCTCTCCACAGCAAGAGCAGAGGACACTAGCTAAGCTGAAATGTATGAATTAATAGCATTGGAAGTAAAGAAACAACAGCAGAAAAATAGAGGAACTCAGAGCAGAATTTATTTCTAGAACAAAAAGAGTAATCTCTGAATTCATAGCATCTGAAGTAAAGAATCAAATACAGAAACATGGAGGAAACTCAAGGCCCACCCAGAACAAGTGCAGAGGACACTAGCTCAGCTGAAATGTATGAATTAATAGTGTCTCATGTAAAGACACAACAACAGAAAGATAAAGAGTAATTCAGAGAAGATTTAATTTTTGAAATAAAGAAATCTCTGAATTCATAGCATCTGAAGTAAAAAATCAAATGCAGAAACATATGGAGGAAACACAATCTGAAAAAAATTCTGCAGTAAGAGAATTAAAAACTACTTCTAAAGAAGACATTGATTAAAGAAAATAGAAGAGATTTAAAAAATGAGGGATTTCTTGAATGAGCAATACAGGAAAGAAATAGATAGCATGAGGCAGAGTCAAAGAGCTACAAAGGAACTTAAAATGTCAATCATAAGCTTCCTAAACCATTGCAGTGAAAGTGAAGATAGAATTTCAGATCTTCAGGATGCTGGTGCAGCTAGTGAAAGGTAAGAATATATCTCTTAAAAGCAACTAGGATTCAGGAAAAAAAAATTCATCACACACAAGACAATGCAAAGATGAACAATGTGTAACTAATAGGCATCAATGAAACACAATGAGAATGTAATAGTCAAGATTCCAGAAATCTATCACAAAAGGAATATACTGAAAGCCCCCAAAGAAGCAGATCACATTCAAAGGAGAACCCATCAGAATTACGGCCGACTTCTCTTCACAAACCATGAACGTGAGAAGAGCGTGGAGAAGAGTGCTTCAACTCCTCTATGAAAACAAATTCTGGCCCAGACCACTATACCCTGCCAAACTCTCTTTCAAGCTTGATGGAGAAGTGAAATACTTCCTAGACAAAGAACAACTAAAGAATTTCATTATGATAAAGCCAACCACACAAAGACTACTGAAAGATGTTGTAGAGAGAAACCAAAATGAACAGAACTCCAACAATGAGAACAGAAATAACACACAAAATAGAGCAAACAATTAAACACAGGAGAAAAAGAAGTAAACAACAGCAGGTAAATAACATGACAATCATCAGTCAATGCATCTCAATTATAACCATCAATGTAAATGGACTCAATTCACCAATTAAGAGAAATAGACTGGCATGGTGGATTAGGAAACAAAATCCAACAATATGCTGTATACAAGGAACACATTTAATTCATAAAGAAATTCATAGACTGAAAGCCAAAGTATGGAAAACAATACTTAATGTCCCAGCACATCAGAAAAAAGCAGGAGTAGCAATCTTGTTCCCAGACAGTCTCAACTTCAAACCAAGAATGATCAAATGAAATAAAGAAGGCCACTATATACTGGTTAGGGTAAAAACTCAAGAGGAAGAGGTAACACTCATAAATATGTATGCACTGAACATGGGAGCACCCAACTATATAATATCAATCTTAATGGACAAGAAAAATCTAATATCTAAGACCACAATCTTAACATGAGACTTAAACACCCCCTTATCCCAAAAGATAAAAGTCAACCAGACAAAAAATTAGCAAAGAAGTAGCAGAACTGAACCAGAGCCTGAAACATATGTATGGAAACATATATGATGGACATATACAGAGTGTTTCACTCAAACACAGCTGAATACATATTTTTTTCAGCTGCACATGGGTCATTTTCCAAAATAGACCACATACTAGTACAGAGGTAAAGCATAAGTTTATGCAAGAAAACAGAAATTATCCCATGCATATTATCTGACCACAGTGCAATGAAACTGAAATAAATGAAAAAAGAAACCAGAAAAACCCCATAAACACATGGAAATTAAATAACAATCTACTCACCAAGCAATGGGTCATAGATGAAATTAAACAAGAAATTCAACAATATATACAATGCAATGAACATTTAACCACAACTTATCGGAATTTATGGGATGCAATGAAAGCAGTTCTCAGAGGGAAAATGATAGCTATGAACTTACACATTAGGAAAACTGAATGGGAACAAATAAACACCCTAATGCTGCACCTCCGACATCTAGAAAAGGAGGAGCAAACCAAACCCAGAACCCAAAGATGGGAAGAAATACAAAAATTAGAGCAGAAATTTATTCAATTGAGAAAAAGAAAACAGTTCAAAGAATCAATGAATCAAAAAGCTAGTTCTTTGAAACACTAAATGAAATTGATAAGCCCCTATCTAACCTCAAAAAAAGAAGAAAGAAAAAATTCAAATATAAGCAATGAGGAATGAAAAGGGAATAATCACCACAGACCCAGTGGAAATTCAGTAGATTATCAATAGTTACTTTGAGAATCTTTATGCTCACAGAATAAAAGACGCAGAAGAAATAGACAGATTCCTAGAAAGGTACAAATTACCAAAACTGAATCAAGAAGATATAATGACTCTCAATAACCCAATATGAATAAGCTAATGAAATATGAAATGTAATAAAAAGCCTGCCAACAAAGAAAAGTCCAGGTCCTGATGGATTCACAGTTGAATTCTACAAGAAATTTATAGAAGATATATTCCCTACACTCTACAAACTCTTCAATGAAATTGAAAAGGAAATAGTTCTCCCAAAATCATTTCTGGAGACAAGTATTATACTGATACCAAAACCAGGGAAAGACACAACCAAAAAAGAGAACTATAGGCCAATCTCCCTCATGAACATAGATGCAAAAATCCTCAATAAAATCCAAGCAAATAGAATACAGCAAATCATCAAGAAGATCATACAGCATGACCAGCTAGGATTCATCCCAGGGATGCAAGGATGATTCAATATTTGCAAATTTATACATGCAATACATTATATCAATAGAGCCAAAACTAAAAACCACATGATCATCTCAATTGATGCAGAAAAGGCTTTTGACAAAGTCCAGCACTCATTCATGTTCAAAGTCCTATAGAAAATTGGAATAGAAGGCCTCTACTTTAATTTGATAAAAAGCCATCTATGACAACCCAGCAGGTAATTAATTCTAAATGGGGAAAAACTGAAATATTTTATATTATAAGACAAAGATGTCCTCTATCACCCTTCCTATTCAATAGAGTTCTAGAATCATTAGCTAGAGCCATTAGAGAAGAGAGAGAAATAAAAGGAATAAGATTCGGTAAAGAAAAAGTTAAATTATCATCATTTGCAGATGACCTGATACTTTACTTGGAAGACTGAAAAACCTCCACCAAGAAGCTACTAGAATTGATACACAAATTCAGTAGCATAGCAGAACACAAAGTCAATTCCCAAAAGTCAATAGTGTTCCTCTACACAAATAACAAACACACTGAGAGAGAAATTATAGAAACAATACCTTCTACAATAGCATCACAGAAAATGAAATACCTTGGAATTCATCTAACTAAAGAAGTCAGAGATGTTTTCACAGAACATTACAGTACTCTGAGAAAAAAGAGATTGTAGAGGATTTCAGAAAATGTAAAGATAAGCCGGGCGTGGTGGCGCACGCCTGTAATCCCAGCACTCGGGAGGCTGAGGCAGGAGGATTGTTGTGAGTTCGAGACCAGCCTGAGCTACAAAGTGAGCTTAAGGACAGCCTGAACTGCATAGTGAGACCCTGTCTCAAAAAGACCAAAAAATAAAATAAAATAAAGAAAATGTAAAGATATACTCTGCTCCTGGATACAAAGAATCAACATATTGAATATGGCCATACTCCCAAAATTGTTGTACATATTCAATGCAATCCCTATCATACTACCGACAACATACCTCCCAGACCTAGAGAAATCATTACTAAAATTTATGTGGAACCAGAAAAGACCTAGAATAGCAAAGGCAATCCTAACCAACAAAGGCAAGGCAGGAGACATTACAATTCCTGACTTGAAATTATACTACAAAGCTACTGTGATAAAATCAACATGATACTGGCAATAAATAGACCTGAGGATCAATGGAATACACTAGAAGATGCAGAGGCCTCTACGAACACAGTCAACTGCTTAATCTCCAAAAAAGGGGCCAAACATGCTTACTGAAAGAAAGACAGTTTTTTAATAAATGGTGCTGGAAAAACTCCAGCACCACATGCTGAAAACTAAAACTTGACCCAGGTTTATCACCATGCACTAAGCTAAAGTCAAAATGGATTAAAGATCTAAACATTAAAAAGAAACACTCAATCTCCTAGAAAAGAAAGTGACAGGAACTGTTGAAGACATAGGAGTAGGCAAAGAGTTCATGAACAAAATCAAATCTCATGGGTAATACTTGAAAGAATTAACAACTGGGATACCTCTTATTGAGAAGGTTTTGCACGTCAAAAGAAATTATCAACAAAGTAAAAAGACAACCCACAAATTTCAAAAAAATCCTAACTAATAAGCACTCAGACAAAGGTCTGCTCTCTAGAATTTATAAAGAGCTAAAAAAAATTAGGGCCCCAAAATTTAAAGACTCAATCCAGAAATGGGCATCTGAGATGAACACACACTTCTCAGAGGATGAAATTAAAAAAGTGAATAAATACATGAAAAAATGCTCCACATTGTTAGCCATTAGTGAAATGCAAATTAAAACAACACTGAAATATCATCTCACCCCAGAAAAAATGGCTATCATAAAGAAACCAACCAACAACAAATGTTGGAGAGGCTGTGGGGAAAAGGGAACTCTTCTCTACTGCTGGTGGGAATGTAGACCAGTAAAACCATAATGGAAATCAATGTTGAGACTCCTTAAAAAACTAGGCCTGGAAATCCCATTCAAACCATCTATCCCCCTACTGGGAATTTTCCCAAAGGAACTGAAAACATCATATCATAGTGATATATGCATACCTATGTTTACATATCACAATTTGTGATAGCCAAATCTTGGAAACAACCAAGATGCCTGTCACATGAGGAATGGTTGAAAAAGATGTGAAATTTTTATACAATGGAGTACTATTCAGCTATAAAGAATGATAAACTTGAAGCCTTCATGTTTAAGTGGATGCCAGTTGAAGATATACTTATAAGCAAAATAAACCAGACCCGCATGTGTAAATATCATATAGTTTCCCTAGTATAAGTACTCAAAAGAAGAATTACAAATAGAAAGGTATAACAAAAGGACAGCGAGAACCTGAGGAATGGACAGTGAGGAGAGGGCAAGGAGAAAAGCTGAGAAACATGACAGGGGCAAAGTCATACATTTACATGCATTAGATGGGTAAGGCAATGATCCTGAGAAACATCAGCAGGTTTTTGAAACTAGCAGTTAATTGGTAGGATTCTCACAGTGACTAACTATATAAGCTGATACTTGTGAACCAAGCAACTGCATTGAAGATAGCAATGTGTAATAAAAGAGTCGTGCTTGGAATGCCTGTCATTCTGATCTAAATACGTACTTCTTGTCATGACATACTATGTATTACTTTACTATCTTTCAAATAAATGTTTTAAAAAAAAAATAAATCATACCTGAGAACCTCAAGTGGATTAATTTGCATTGCTTAAAGCCAATTGAAGGGATAAAGAATAGTCCTAACGAGCTCCATACGTATCTATTCATAGAAATATGGTCAGGTTTAGTCAAAATAGAGATGTTGCTCTTCTTTCAATAAGACTCATCTAGATGGTCCTCCACAATATCTCATAGGTGTGGATATATTTTTACATGCTACTTTTAGGTTATATAGCCTTCCCCTCTTTTCATCTTTTTTCACTGTACTGGGGGTGGGGGGAAACAGCTAAATTCATTAGGGTGTCTATATTCCTGTATGCTCCACTTATCACCTCCCTCCTCTTCACTTTTTAATTGTTCCCTCCAGCAAAGTTTTAACTTTTTCTAGTTGAGATTAGTCAGAAAACCTGTCCATTGATCTCTTTTCCCTAAACTCAGCAAACAGAGTCAAGGAAGTTCCTAAAATCACCTTAACTATAAAATGAATCAGTCTTACTACCTCTTGTCATAGAAAAAAATGATTTTCAGAACTATTAGCTAAAAGGTGTGTGAAGGTTATATTAGGCAGAAATTTAAGCACACACTCAAAGACATAAAGTCCAAGCCCTCAAGGGAGAGAGGTGCGCTACAACTTGGAGTTGAGAATAATAATGTACTTTTGGTGGTAGAAATCTATGAAAATTGTAAATCTATAATCATGGCTTTGATTTGGGGTTGGGAAAGAATGGTCTGTCCCTAGAAAGATAATAGGAAATTTTCAAAGTTTATTTTATAGGCAAAATGGTGATCTATTTACATATGAAGGAGGACAAATTTAAGTAAAGATGAAATGACCAAGCCCATTTTCAGGAGCAAAGAAACTGCCCAGACACATTGTTTTCTGGGAGAAAAGGAAAAATTTAGCTGGACTTGAACTGTACCACTTCAATTTTTATGTTAAATTTATGGTTTTACTTGTGCCCTTCCTATCTAACTTTTTTTTCTATCTTACTGCAGGATAGAGAAGATTTGATTCTTTGAAACAATAAATAAAATTTATAAAACCATAGGCAACATTATCAAAAAGGGAAAGAAAAACTTCAAATTCATGCAATGAGATGTTAAAAGGGAGAAAACACTGCAGACACTATAGCAGAAAATCAATGATATGTACTTCCAAAGTCTTTACTTTCAAAGGATACAAAACACAGAAGAAATAAACAGTTTCCTAGATATATATGAATTACCAAAGCTGAATCAAGAAGATATATAAACTCTTAGTGACCCAAACGAAATTGAAAATGAAATCAAAAACCTACCAACAAAGAAAAGTTGAAATGCTGATGGAATCACAGGTGAATTCTATAAGACTTTTAGATATTTAATGGCAACATTTCCCAGCCTCTTCAATGAAACTGAAAGGGAGAAATTCTCCCAAACTCATTTCTGGAAGCAAGTACTTTTCTGATGCCAAAATCAGAGAGAAATATCCAACTAAAAAAGATAACTGCAGGCCAATCTCTTTAGTGAACATAGATGAAAACTCTGCAATATAATACTAACAAACAGAATTGAGAAAATCATCAGGAAGACTATACATCAAAACCAAGTGTCATTCATGCCAGGGATGCAGGGATGGCACAACATATGCAAATCCATAAAAGTAAAAAACACTACACAAAAAGCCAAAAACAAAAACCACATGATTATCTCAGTAGATGCAGAAAAAGTACTTGACAAAGTTCAACACTCATTAATGATAAAATCCTAAAGAAAATTGGAAGAGATGGTCTTTCCCTCAACCTGATAAAAGCCACTTATGAGACGCCAACAGCCAACATCATTCTTAATGGACAAAAACTGAAAACTTTTCCTCTAAAATCAAATACAAGATAAGGTTACCCACTATCACCACTTCTGTTCAATATAATTCTGAAAAAATTAGCCAAAGCAATTAGACAAGACAGATAAAGAAAAGTAGTAATTATTGGAAAGGAAGAAGTAAAATTGTCACTATTTGCATATGGTATGGTACTCCACACAGAACTCCTCCAAGAGGCTTATAGATTTAACACCAAGTTCAGTAGTGTATAGAATGCAAAGCCAATACTCAAAACTCAGTAGCATTTTTTTATTTTCATTTATTTATCTATATTTTAACTTGAAGAGTGAAAAATAGCAAAACTAAGGAGAACAAATGACATAAACAGGGTAACATACAATGATACATATTACTGATTTTCACAACATGGATGGCTAATTTTACATATATATTTTTTAAATAAAACAACCCAACACAGATCAGCAGTCCACAATAGAAGTGGGTTATCCACAAAACTTAGTAGCATTTTTTTTTTTTTTTTTTGTCTTTTTGAGACAGGGTCTCACTATGCAGTTCAGTCTGGCCTTAAGCTCACTTTGTAGCTCAGGCTGGTCTCAAACTCACAACAATCCTCCTGCCTCAGCATTTTTGTACCAATGAACACAATGAGAAAAATTACAGAAACCATGCTTTCCACAATAACATCCAGAAAATTTAAATACTTAGGAATCAACCTCACAAAGGAAGTAAAAGATTTCTACAGTGGAAAATTATGGTACTCTGAGGAAAAAAATGGAAGAGGACTTCAGAACATGGAAAGATATGCCTTCGACCTGGATAGGAAGAACTGACATTGTGAAAATGGCTATATTCTCAAGATCATTACAGATTCAAAGAAATCCCAATTAAATCACCAATAGTATATCCTAAGATCAAGAGAAAACATTCCGAAAATGAGAAGACACATAGAGTATCAAAAGTAATCATGGTCAACAAAGCAAAGGCAGGAGACAACACATTCCCTGATCTAAAAATATGCAATAAAGCTCCTGTGACAAGATCAGCATGGTACTGGCAAAAAACAGACCTGAAGATCAATGAAACAGATTAAAATATGAAGACACAATTTACAAACACACTCAACCTCCTTGTCTTTGACAAGAGAGCCAAACATGTTCAATGCAAGAAATGGAGCCTTTTTTTTAAATGTTACCACTTGAAGATATACTTATAAGCAAAATAAACCAAACCCACATGTGCAAATATCATACAGTCTCGCAGTATAACTCAAAAGAAGAACTGCAAACAGAAATGTATAACACAATTAAAAGGAAAGTGAGAACCTGAGGATTGGACAATGAGGAGAGGGCAAGGAGAAGCACTGAGAAACATGACAGAGGCAAGACCATTCACTTATACACACTAGATGGGTAAGACAATGATCCTGAGAAACATCAGGAGATTTTTGAAACTAGCAGTTAAGTGGTAGGATTCTCACCCCAACTAACTATATATGCTGATATCTGTGAACCAAGCAACTGCACTGAATTTAACAAAGTGTAATAGAAGGGCCATGCTTCAAATGCCACACGTCAAATTCTGGTCTTCTAAATATGTACTTCCTGTCATGACATACCAGCTATTACTATATTGCCCTTTTTTAGAGAGTAATAAATGAAAACTAAGACAAAAAAAGTCACAAGACCGTCATGCTACAATGCTACTAGGCTGTATATGGATGGATTTCTAAATATCTATGTAAATGTATGTAAATATCTATGTAATATATATGTTCATTTCTATTTTTTTCCTTCTTCATGTTCTGTACAGACTTAGAGTTTAGTATCTCAAGACTTGATGGAAAATACATGTTCCATATTATGCCTATGATGTCTGATATTTAGACAAATAGTGTGGGTAAACCGAACTGCATATGTTGCAGGGTAATAATAAGCTTCTGTTCTGGATGGTTAACAACCTAAGTTTGCAGATCAAAAACTGGAGAAAAAAGCCAGGTGTGGTGGCGCATGCTTGTAATCCCAGCACTCGGGAGGCTGAGGCAGGAGGATTGTTGTGAGTTCGAGACCAGCCTGAGCTACAAAGTGAGCTTAAAGCCAGCCTGAACTGCATAGCGAGACCCTGTCTCAAAAAGACCAAAAAAAAAAAAAAAAAAAAAAAAAAAAAAAAAAAAAAAAAAAA
>PVKA01038136.1:0-20472 GCA_004027165.1 Ctenomys sociabilis | reverse complement strand
GTTCTCATATTAGAAACTTAAAACTGTTCTTAATGCAACTTACTCTCCTATTCCTAATCACCACCCCTTACAGATCCAGCACCCTGATGGTCCTGAATCCATGCCTTTCCATCACCCTTGTAGTTACAATGGTTACCATCTCTTTCTCAAACTCCTGCAAGATTAGATGTCCACACTCACCCTTGTCCCTAATCTCTAAATCTATCTTTTTAAATGTAAAACTTAAAAAATAAAACATAAATGTAAAACTTATATTTTTCTCCTTAAAATCACTGGACAACTTTTGAATAAAGTCCAGAATTTTCCTACCAAGCTCTTTAATTTTTCAGTCACTCAGTGACTATTTACTAGGAACTGCTGTGTACAAAACCCTGTGGAAGCACTAGAATTAGCAATTAATGCAGCAGATAAGAGACCCTGCCTTCAGAGAACTTAGATGCCAGGGACAGAGACAGAATTTGAAAACCAAAGTAAGTAAAATATTCTAACATTTTGCATTGTAAGTGCCAAGCTGAAAAATAAGGGAAAAGGAGAAGAAATGTTGAAATGAAGAAGACAATATGCAAGGAGGAGGCGAGGAGCGCTCTCAGAAAAAGACAGGAAGGAGGAAGCAAGCATCCATAGGCATCTCAGGGAGAGAGACACTTCACCCTGCAGAAAAGAAGCAGACCCTGAGCAGACGGCCTGCTGCACATGTGCAACGTTGCAGGCAGCAGGCCCATGTAACAAGAGCGAGCTCAGCAGTGTGGCCGCAGGAGGGAAAGCCAGTGTAGATCAGAAAGGATGCTTAGGTCCTCAGCAATACAAGACCTTCCACCCAGCACCAAGTGGGAAGATGTGAAGGGTCCTGGAGGATCACAGGCCCCGGCAGCTCAGTGTCAGCTAACAGCAAGAAGATGCACCTTGCTTGCACCAAGGCCACATCCCATAGGCAGAAGCTAAGCAACACACAGTGAATAAGTGAAGAAGATAACCTCGTGAAATTAAGGCACAGTGAGATGCTAGGCTGAGAAACCACCCCACGTTTTTAGGTGCTCAGGGAAGGCTATGCAAAGGCAGGATGTGTTCCTTCAGAGAGAAGTGTCAAGTAAGAGGTGGCCCCAGGGAGACCTGGGAATAAATGCAGAGGGACCCAAGTGGGCCAGAGCTGCAGAGCGAAGGGAGTGGGTGGGACAGAGAACAGGCCCTGAGGGCAGGGCCCGGGGCTTGCAGTCCTGGTCAAGCTTTGGGATTGTATTTCAAACAAAATGGATCTTCAGTGCAAGATTTTAAACCCAAAGCAATTGGATTTATGATTTTAAATGTTACGGCTCATATGGTACAATTTGAAGGGAAACAAAAATGGTCGTAAGTCAGAAGAGCAAAGCCGTTGGGGCTGAGGAGACAGACTTGCAACGTTCTTTAGAGGACGTGGCTGTGCACCAGCCTGGAGCTCAGGCCTCAGCTGCCACCTTTCCTTTCCTGCAGTACCGCAGGAGGGACACACACCATGGAGGTGAGCATAAAGAGCTACGATTGGGCCATGGTGAATTTGAGTCGGTTCTTAAACTGCCAGAGACTTCAGGTAGGACCTTGAATGTCCAGGGAGAAAGGCAGAGAGGCACCACCACTGAGGCATCTGCATGCGGCTGCTGAGCGAGGCTTTGGGCTTTGTCAAATGACCTGGAGAGATCCTTACTGCAGCCAAGTTTGGGGTCTCAGTGCATTCTAGTAATGACTGGGCACATAGACATAGCCAAGAAGATTACTGAGAAGATTCAATAAGCCGAGATCTGGAGAGAGAACAGGAGGCAAGAAGGCCTGTGCGGAAACCAGAGACAGTTTCCTCAAGGAGGACCCCGCACAGCTTTGAGCTGCTCTTTATTGGTGATCTCGAACGAACGTGCTTATCGGTGGTCACAGAGGAGATCCAGGAGAAGGGGTGTGGACTTTCGGTAAGGCGCTTACCTCTGGTACGTTGTTCAGACTTCATATGAGTTAATTCAAGTACCTGAAGCTGCATTCCAGTGGACTTTTCCACCTCCCAGGACCATAGACTCTGACTAGAGCTGCAATCAATCATCAGGAATACAATTGTCCTTCATCGCCAGGGGCCTGGGTGACAGAATGCAAATGGGTTGACTCAAGCCCAATACAGCTAGAGAGGAACTTCATGTAGGCCACGAACAAGGAGAGATGGCCACAGTGTGAAGGTTTCATATAGCTGGTTGCAGTTGACTAGTTCACAAAACTAGTGGAATATGGGGGATGCTCTTGGTACACAGCAGGGGTGCACATCTCCGCAAGGACAAGGAGAGCCTCTGATGTATTTCCATAGCCACAGTACCAACTTGGATAGAAGGAGCACAGAAAAGCTTCAATAAAATCTTATTAGAGGAAAGAAAGGAAGGGAGGAAGGGAGGGAGGGAGGGAGGAAGGAAGAGAAAGGAGGGGCTTACATAAGATCTAAGATTACTCGCTGTCTCATGGTTCTAACCGCCAGTGTAAGTTTCAGCAAGTATTCTGTCTCAGTTACTTCTCTCCTTGCTGGGACAAATATCCAACACTCATATAAGAAGGAAAGGGTTTGTTTAGCTCACAGTTACTTGAGGGTTCCATCCAAACTCAGCTGGCTCCAAGGTAGAGCAGCACAGGGCAGAGGGCAGCCGTTCATGGTGGCAGCAAAGAGCAGAGAGCAAAATGGAGGAGCAGCAGCAACAAATGGCAACAGGGATGAAGTCTGTCTCTCTGACTCTTATGTTACATTCAGGCTATCTGTCTCAAGCTGGGTGTAGCACTCATACCTATAATCCCAGTAGTCCCCTGACCCAGAATGCCCACCTTGGATCATCCATAATCCCAGTGGATCATGAGTTAATTACAAACTCTAGAAGTCTACCCAATGACTGCATGAGATTTTGGGGGGACACCTAGAGACAAACTGTAACAGCTTCTTTACAACTCTTCACTAATACCAATAAACTAAAATACTAGCTTAAATTTTACTTCCTGGCTAACCTACCTCTCTCAATACATACACATACCACCATACAAAAACAGTTTATCTCAGGAGGCTGAGGCAGGAGTTCGAGACCAGCCTGAGCTACAAAGTGAGTTTAAGGCCAGCCTGAACTGCATAGTGAGACCCTGTCTCAAAAAACAAAAAAGCAGTTTGTGCATAGCACATGATCCTGCCCTAGAGATTAGTAAGGGGCCCCTCTTTTTTATGTTTTTTTCTTTATTTATTTGTTTACTTATGTGATACATGGTCTCAATATGCAGCTCAGACTCATAGTGATCCTCCTGTCTCAGTCTCCTCAGTGCTGAGATTACAGGTACGTGCCACTATGCCTGGTTTTGGGGCCAACACAGCATGGGATATGGGGGATCAAACTCAGGCCCTTGCATATACCAAGCAGGCACTTAGACTGCTGAGCTATCTCCCCAGAACTAAGGATCCCTCTTTGACTGATAAAAGCTTTAACCTCTATTTTGCAGAGGGAGAAAATGGAGCAGAAACAAATCCACACAATTATTTTCCCACACCTTTGAAAAAGACATCTACGATGTCATAAAGTCCAATACAGGACTGGGGAGATAGCTCAGTGGTCTGAGCTCCTGACTAGCAAGCTCAAGGACACATAGTTCGATCCCCAGTACCGCATGCCCTGCTGGCCCTGCTCTAAGCTGGCAACCAAAATCGAGCATGATGGCACACATCTATAATCCCAGCACTGGGGAAGCTGAGCCAGGAGAATCACTATGAGTCTGAGCTGCACAGCAAGACACTGTACCAAACACATAAGTAAATAAATAAAATAAAGATCAATGCAGTAAGAAGCCCCTGGAAGCCCAGAGAAAGCACTGCAAGGTAGGGGATCTTCAAAATCTTGGGAATGTGTCAGCCCGAACGCAGAAGCACTCTGTGGAGTGTTGGTGTTGCCACCCTGTTGAGGAAGACAAGGCTGAAAGTGGACTCGGAGCCCTCCTGCTCCGCGCCAGAGGAAGCAGCCAAGTCTGCTGCTTGTATGCAGTCCTGCTTCACTGCCTCCAGGGCACAACCACTGGGGCTGTTTCCACCAGCGATTTATGGCTGGGACAGCTGCTCCAAGAACAGGTTTCAGGCTATTGGGTTTCAGTCATCAGCTCAGCCCCACACAGCACCCCATATCTGCCAGGCCTCAGGAGCTGCACTGCCAGCACCCCCATGGGGCCTGGGACAGGCGAGGCACTGGTGGCTCTCACCTTCTTCACTCCCACCTTCCACACATCATGGAAGCTCAACTCAAGCTCTGCAGATTCTACACAACACAAGCCAGGAAGACAGGCTTCTGCTGTTCAACAGCCTGCTTGGTCCTCAACCTTTTTTTGATGCACATTCACAGGAGTAAGAGAGCAGCTCTGCAAACTCCCTTCCTTGCAGCGAAGACGTCACTGATGCTCACATCTAGACATTAACTAAGGTTTCCCCAACAATTCAAGCCATCAATCCTGTACTGAACAAGCTATCATCACCCGGTGCTCTGACTGAACTCACAACACCCCTGCCAAGTGGACACCTTCCTAAGTCATCCCCCTCCAACAGTAGGTGAGGGGACGAAGTGCTGTCTGTTGCTTCTCCACAGCGATTGCTCTTGCGCCTTTTGCCTGACCACTTACTTCTGAAAGGCCCCCATTCCACTGACCCCTTCCCCACCCCCATTCTTTCTAAATCAATGAGTGTCCCCCTCCCAAGGAACATCCTTCAGGCTGTGGCACTTGCAAGGGTTCCAAGGTCTGCAGCCGGCTCAAGTAGCATTTGGGACCCTGTTCATCACAGCTGTAGCAGCCTCTGTAAGCCTGCATCACTGCCAAAACTGTGGATGCACTTTCTCAAGAAGCCCTGTGTAAGCGGGCACACTGGGACCCTCGTGTCTGTGTGTGATGCTAAGGACTGAACCCAGGGCCTTTGCCCCGAGCTATATATTCAGTCTTTATAACTTTTTTAAGATAGGATCTTGCTACATTACCCAGGCTGAGCTCAAATGTGCCATCTTCCCACCTCACTGTCCGAGAATGCTGGGATTGCAGGCATGTGCCAACCACATCTCATTCTCCTTGGTCCCCATTTTACAGGCACTCCCTTTGGGATTTTTGCCATACTCCATTTTTATTTATAACTTTTGACTCTAAATTTTTTTCTGATTCTCACTGTATCCCTTGGCTAAAAGCAGCCAGTGGCATCCATGCTACATCTGAGCACTGAGAGGCCTTGAGGTTTCCTCCCCCACCCCAATGAGACCCCCACCTGCAAACCAGCATTCAGAAGGCAGAGGCAGCAGGACTAGAACTAGGAAGCCAGCCCAGCCCACACAGAGAGACTAGATCTCAAGATCAGGGGCCAGGATGATAGCTCACAGGCATCAGTGCCTACCTGGCAAGCGCAGGGTCCTGAGTTTGATCCCTGGTACAGAATTTTTAAAAAGGAAACATAAATAAACAAAAAGCCAAGCACAGTGGAACATACCTGTACTGCAAACCCCTAAAGGATGTGCCACATTCAACTCCAGTGAGCACAAATTATCTCAGAGTAGAGGCGTAAGACGTGGGGAAGCTGGAGACAAATTCTTCAGCAGAATCTAACATGAACTGCCTCTACTCTAATTTTCAAAAGAAGCTTCTTTTCCAACTACAACATGATGAGCCTGGCCTCTGCTGTCCACCTTCCTCTGAGCTCTTCAGTCTTATGAGCTCCAAATAGCATCCCACTCTAAGCCTGGTTTACAGCAACTGAGGGCTCTTCCAGCCCTTATCTCCAAACATCGAAAAGCCAGGTCCAAAGGCTTCTGAGAAACATGGTCAGGTACAGTCACGCCTCCAAATCCGTAACTACTTTTCTTGGCTACTCGTTTGCCCAGTACTGGAACCCAGTGCCTTTGCCTTGAAGGAGGGCAGGTTTCTTCTGGCTCACAGCTTTGCAGGGGCAGCTCCATGCAGGCTGGCTCCAAGACAGCACTGCCAGGCAGAAGAACGTGGTGGAGGAGAGGCATCCACCCCACGGAAGCCGTGACGCAGGGAGAGACAAGACGAGCCAGGGCCAAGAGCACACACACAGGCCATGACCCAAGTCCTGACTCCTCCAATCAGGCCCCTGCTTCTGACAGCAAATTCGGTGGATCAACCCACTCTTGAGCGCAGTGCTCCCAGGATCCATCACCTTCCAAAGACCCCGCCTCTGAACGTGAGGCTTGGGGGAAAGTCAATGAAGTCACCATTCTGTTCTTGCCCTCCAGTTTACTTCCTCCGCAGCTGCCTGAAGGGGTGGCACAAAACGATCTGACTGCTGTTTAACTGACAAAGGATGGCAGCAGGTAAGGATGGGGAGATAGGAGGCTCGCCACCACCTGTTCTTTCCTACATCTCCAATCTTAGTTTTATTATGTTGCTAGGCCAATGTTTCAATAGTTTTGTGGAAATATAATTGACTTATAATAGTTATTTATAATGCATTGTTGGATACATTTTTGGCAGGTGTATACATCCTTCATATTGTCCCCAGTATCATGACCATGCCAATACCTCTACAGTACCCCCAGGAGTTTACTCAGGTCCCTCTATAATTCCTCTCTCTCAGCTGATTCCAGCCCCATCTCCCTAAGCAAATAGCTATCTGCTGCCTATAGTAGATTTAGCTTGTGCTTTCAAATTTTAAAATAAATGACTTACCTAATTTTTATCTAATGTTTTATTATTTTATCTGAAATCTTTCAGCATAACTACTTTGATATGTCTTCATGTTGTTTCATGGATCAATAGTTAATTCCTTTTATGTATTGTGGAAAGTTCTTTATGAGCTATAAAAATCTGAAAATACTTTCTTTCCCCAGCCTCTTATTTTTTATTCTCTCAGTGATGGGTTTTGTAAACATGAATGCTTTTCATTTTGATAGAGAAAAATTGATCTTTTTTCTAGTTTACAGATTATGGTTTTAGTGTCTAAGAAACCTTTGTACGACCCAAGGTTACAGAAATTTCCTTAGATTCATTTTTTTAGAAGTTTTATAGCTTTAGGTTTTACACTGGGGTTTATGATCCATTTTGAGATAATTTTACGTGGCTAGACTAGGGGTCCACCCACCCCTTTGCCACAGGCATATGCAGCTGTTCCCACCTTGCTTGTTAAGATTATCCTTCTCCACTAAATCTGTTTTTCACCTTTGTTGCAATCAGTTGTCTACTTACGTAAGGGCTTGTTCCTGCACTCTGTCCTGTCTTCTCATCTCTCTTAATGCCAAAGTTGATTGTTGTAACTTTCTAGTGAATCTTGAAATGAGGTATTATTGAACCTCGTGATCTGCTCTTCTTAAAAAAATGTTACCTTGTGAATTTTGCTATTGTTGTGAATCTGGGAATGAGCTTGTCATTTTCTAGTGGGATCCCCTTTATGAGAGATTGTGTTTGGGGTTGCAGTGTGTTGCAGAATGACTGGAAGATAATGGCACTTAACTACACTGGACTCGAGCCCCATCAGCGTGGTCTGTCCCTCCATTATCGGGACTCTTCGTTTTTCTTGGTAGTGTTTTGTAACTTGCAGTGAGATACAGCCACTTTGGCCTCCTGAGACTCTAACTCTGAATCTTCAGTGCAGCGAGCCCCAAGCCTTATTCGGGTCCCAACCCCCACATCAAAGCGGGGGCGCCCTCAACGCAAAGCAGAGGCCTGTGGATGCCTAGAGCTCCCTCACTTACTGGTGCCTCTCGAGGACCTATATGCATGCACTAGTGCCCAGTTTCTTACAGACTGTTTCTGTATCTTTTGTCTGACTTTCTGGCTGTTTTAGGCAGCAAGATCTGTCCATCTCCTGTGACCACACCTTAGCAGAAATGACAATCTCCACTGAACTATCTCTTATTTCTCCTGGACACACCATTCTGCTTCCTGCTTTGAGGCTTGGATCATGCTGTTCCACTTGAGGAGCTCTTTCTCACTCACTAACCTGGACACCTCTTGCTTCTGTCCCAAAACTCCAATGACAACTTCCATAAGGTCCCCTGCTGTGTACCCCAGGACAAATGCTGCTGTCCTCCTCCTTACTCCCAGGTTACTTCGAGGATGTGCCTGCTAGTGCCCCACTTCATCACCTGACATTCTTAGAAATATCTCACTGCCAGTTTTGAACCCTCCAAGGGAAGGGCAAAGTTTACACCATTCCAATTCTTATGTCTGATAAGACCTTGGCGCACAGCAGGCACTCCATGAATTTCTATCGACCTCTAGTTTGGGGACTCAAATTACAAGTCATGGATAAGGAATGGCTCTCTTTCTCAGGGCCCATCTCCAGGAGGGCAGAGGGGGATTTCCTTCTGAGTGCAACTGTCAGTTCCACTAATTCAGCCCCACTATTGGTCAGTGAGTGTTCTCTAAGATTGGAGAACACCCAACTTATACAAACAGTGAGATATGGAAGTTGCTCCTTATTCTTAGCAACACTAATTATTGATATTATTGTTACTGTTTGTATCTGTTTAAGCTTTGCCAGTCTAATGTGAAAAAACAGTGTCTTATTGCTAAAATTATATTTCACCATTTTTACTGAGATTGAAAGGCTTTAAGTAAATCATTTAAACTATGTTACAATTCCTTTTTACATCCCCAGCTATAACTCCTAGCTGCAACCATCTGTCTCAATTCTTGCTTTGCGAGACAAAATACACAGCTCCCCAGGTCAAGGGACAGAGGGCTCATTTCAGTTCGCAGTTTGTAGAGATTTCAGTTCACAGCCAGCTGGCTCCAAAGCAGGGTGGCATCACAGAGGGCACTGAGGAAGAACAACAGCTCTGGCAAGGCAGGCAGAAGTCAGCGGAGCAGCAGGAGCGAGCCTTCTTCCGTCCCTCCTAGTCCTTCCAGGCCAGGCTGCTCACGCTGTGGGCAGATAGTGTTCACCCTGGGGTGGGGCGCCCTTGGTCCCAACATCACTCACGCTAGATCCAGCCATCTCCAAAGGCCCTGCCTGTGACTGCATGAGGCTTGGGGGACACCTAGACACAGCCACGACTGCATCCTGCTTACTCTGCTCTCAGCCTGTGCCCCAGACCCATTCTTGTTCTTTCTGCTTCTATGCTCTTCTCTGGCTCAGACTCAGAAGGGAAGGCCCCCTGCCTCTGAGCACTGTCCAAGCCCAAAACACCACTCCTCCTGCTGCCTCCAGACCTTTGTTGCATTTGATTGACTGATTGGTTGGTTGGTTGGTTGATTGATTGATTGATTGATTGATTGATTGGAAGCATGACTTCCCTAGGTAGTTTAGGCTGGCCTTGACCTCACTGTGCAGCCCAGGCTGCCCTCAGGATGAGCCTCCCAAATTCTGGGGTATTCCCTCATGCCTAGCTCTCTCAGCCCTGCTACTCTTGGAAGCAGTCCCGTCCTTAAACTGTCTTCACTAAAATCTTTTGAGAAGGCCATTGCCAAGATCTAGTAGATACAATAGCCTTTGCCTGTTTTTTGTACTAAATGTCACTTTTTATATTAGCAGTTTGTTCAAACTTCATATAATGTACTATGGATACCTCACTCTTTACTAATTAATATATACCTAGATTGCAAATATCTTCTCCCTGTTCAGAATCTGTCTTTTAAGATAGTCTTTTGTGTTTTCTACTATACCAGCATTTTTCCCTGTGCTTCCCCTCAGTTTAGCTCAGTGGTTACTGTGACCAGCTCTAAGCTCCAGGAGCACAGCGATCCTGCCTGCCCATCCCAGCCTCTAACACTAGTGCTCCTCACAGAATCAGTCTACAGCAGCAGTGTGTGCATGACTAGCCCAGCAGAAGGAACAATGTTTCCTGTCTACTTCCCCACTCCTACGCCCAGCACCTCTGTGTGATTTACCCATGGTGCATCAGCCCAGCAGGGGCCGGCCAATTGCTGTCTCTGATGAGATGAAGTTTGTCATGTCATCTATCCCATACCATAACCTCAAATAACATCTGGGCTCCCTCAGATTGTCTAGAGTTTCAGCGCAGAGCAGGAGCCCGTAGATGGGTAGGTACATTGCACATGCAGGTAACTTATTTGTCCACTACCAAAAACTCTGATAAGAGATGCAATTTGCACATTTCCCTTCTTTGTCTTAAACTGTGAATTAGCTGCTGTGAGGGGTTAGCATCGGGGCAGCTGTCCGAATCCAGGAAAGAGTGTTACTTCCTGGAAAAGGGATGTCACCAGCGTTGAATTTATTGTAGAAAGGGAAAGGGAAAGTGACTGGGGAAGAGGCTGGGAGAAACAGGGGCACTTGGGGGGAGTTTGCCTATCCCTGAGCCATGATAAAAATGGAGCTATGGTGTGAAGAGCAGAATAGCATGCCGTGTGAGGCACCCGAGGGTCTGGGAGCCGTGACACCTTGGCAGGTGTCCACTGGGAGCATAATGCCAGCCATTCCTAGCTCCAATCACTTAAGGCACATCAGTGAGCAAAGTACTAATGTGTATTTCAGCCATCACCCTTGCCATGCACTAAGATTTGGCCTCTGTGCTTTCCAGAGCTGGCTCACAAGGGTCTATGACACTATGGGTAAAAGCAATCAGTGTTCCTTTTTCTGCCCATGGGATCAGTCCTTGCTATTTTCCAGGCATTTATAAGCCTTCTGAAGCCCTCCTAGGCTCCTGGGATAAAGGAAGGAGGTCTACCAGGGCCTATCAGGGCACCCCAGGCTGGGCAGGAGAGATGCTACATGTTCCTTCAGTCTTATCATACAATGACAAATAAAGTGAAATTTATTTCAGTAGGGTTTTCCTTTGCTTTCTCTCCTCCTGAACACAGGCTAAATGTCAAACATTAACTTAGTTCTATTCTCCTGTCTCCCACATTAACCATATTTAATCAAAATTCCAAAACATTCTTCCAGTGTGGTTAGAATAGGTTAATGATTACCTTATCACAGAAGGCTCAGGGCATGGCCCTTCTAGAAGCTTCTCTGATTGATTCTCTCATTCAATGTCCAGCGGTTTTGTGAACACACCTCAAGCACAACCTTGTCACTGGGTTTTGTTTAAAGGATCCAAGACCCACACCAGTGTCCACCTCCTGGGCCCTCCCCTTGCCCTAAAACTCTAGGGCCTTAGATATCTTTTCTTTCTCCACATAAATGCTAATAACATTCTTCTCTGAGAATACAGGGATTGTTGACATAACAGTCTAGTGTTCTCTGCCCAAGAGAAACTCATGCTCACTTCAGCATGAAGGCCTTTTGTACTGTAGGGAATTCCCTTCTGTTGAACAGGTTTCAGACTTAAACATGAACTAGGCAACTTGCCAGTCTTGATCTCGTGGGCAGGCCAAGTGGAGGAAACAGGTGGGAGGAGTGCCACTCTGTGCTGTCGGGGAGCCAGGCAGCCTGCCCTCCCTCTCTCCTGCCACCATCATGACGACCGCCCTCCACCTGGGTCTTCAGATGCTTCTTGACCAGAGCACCAGAGAATTTAGAGAGGGAATTGGGATCCAGGAGAAAAAGACTGGCTTCCTCCAGAATCACTGTAAAAACAGCGTTCGCAGCCCTGCTTTCTGTGACCAAAGGGATGGCACTGGTGACTCAGGGGCAGCTGATAGGAAGAGGGAAAGGATTTTCCCAGTTGTCGCTCACAAGGTTTTATGTGTAACCTGAGTTCTCACAGGACCCCAGTGTGCACTGGAATGCGGCAGCACATGTGGCGTCCCTGACCAAGTGTCCTCGCACTTGTTCTCGTCTACAAGCACAGCCGAAAGTTAGTGCCCCTAAATACGCCAGAATCTCTGTGTCTCCTCACAAAGGCTTTTACATGGTTGCAGACAAACGTACAGCTACAGTGGCCTCTGCTAGGTCTCCCGCCCTCCCTCGGCACTGCGGAGTAACTGAAGCCACCCTCTGTGGCTTAATCCACACTCTGTGGTCACACCGCATCCACAAATTTAATGCTTGTTCATGTACACAGATCAACTATTAGTAAGATGGACACTTAGAAAGAAAGGTAGCGTATTTATTCTCATAGGATAAGACTCCTAGGTGGACTGTAAGGTACATATATGGTAGTTTGTGAAACTAGCACTCTATTATTTGAAAAATAATGTTTTTCAATTTCAGTATGGTGTGATCCAGTCTGTGGTTCTGAATGAAATGGTTTATTAATTCCAGTTGAGAAATACAAATGACATTCTCCCAGATTCTGCTCCAGTCTAGGTCTGTTTGCCTCCTTGGTACCTGGAAATGTTTTCCGCTGGGGGACACTCTTTACCGCTCTGTAGGCGAGGCACAGAATCCATGGTACTCAGGTGCTCTGCGGATGACCAGGTGCAGCTCTGTGCTGTGATTAATCTTCTACATGAGATTAGAGGACAGTGCCACAAAAATAACCTCTGGGCTCCTTAAATCATCTCTCCCCACACAGCCTAAAAAACATTCTCATCTGGCCAGTGGTCTAAAGACTAAACAGGGTCCTTCCACCTGACATAAGGGTGTGGAAAGTTCTAGAGGAACCATTTCCTAGCTCCTGGCTCTTAGGTATGACACCGAAGCCACCATCTATTTGTCCTTCCTCCACCTTTTGCTCCTCCACATCCTCGTCCTCCTCCTCCTCCACCACCTCCTCTGCCTCCTCCACCTCCTTCTCCACTTCCTTTCCTTCTCCTTCTCTTCCTCATCTTGTTCTCCTCCTCCTCCTCCTCTACCTCTTGTACCTCCTCCTTCTGCTCATCCTCTCTCCTCTATTTCTTCCACTTTATAAAAAGAAATCTGTACCTTTAATGTTCTTGGTTTTCCTTATGTTGCATTTTCTGAAGGCATAAAAAGAATTCTGGGGTGTTAAAAAAAACACACAACTGGTGTATATACACAAGACAGTTAAGATAATTGTCCTATTAATGCCTATTGGATTTTTTTTTTTTTTTTTTTTTTTTTTTTGTCTTTTTGAGACAGGGTCTCACTATGCAGTTCAGACTGGCCTTAAGCTCACTTTGTAGCTCAGGCTGGTCTCGAACTCACAACAATCCTCCTGCCTCAGCCTCCCGAGTGCTGGGATTACAGGCATGCGCCACCACGCCCGGCTTCTATTGGATTATTGAAAGGAGCAGTTTATGCTTAGTTTTTCCCACCATGTCTATATCTGGTAATCGGAACTACTTTGAAGATAACGATATGCCATGTAACTACCAATGTTGAATTCCTATCCTCTTGTTTTTGAAATTCTGTTTTGTTTCAAAAGTTTTTTTTATTCTCTTTAAAATTAAAAAAAAAAAAGAAGTTTCTTTAAAAAATTTTAAATGGTGTCTATAAAACCTCCCTCATTTAAGAGTCCAGGAAACTGCAATAGAGCCGCCCATTTCACCTCTCTCTAACGGACTGCCCATCTGTAACCATACATAGCCTGTTTTAGACGTGGATTTCGGACAGAGCACAAGAAAGTCAGGATTTAGATCCACGAGGAAGGCACAATGTAGGTGTGCTGAGGAAATTTTAGCTGCGACATTTTCCTTCCCCGCTGTCAAAGACTGTGTCAGTCCCAAGTAGAGCCACTGAGGGTTAGATACAAACAAGAAACTCCCCAGTGGCATCTTTTATTTTCAAACATCCAGAGTTAAAAACCAAAACTTTCATTTTTGTTGATAAAAAACTGAGGGTCTGGCAAATTAGCAGAGATCATTATGTAAGAAGAAAAGCACTATATGATTATAAAACAATTCTTGTTAGTGGACTGCCGATCGCTGTAAGGCTGCTGCACGCCAGAAGTATCACTCCGCAATTCAGGCGCTTGTTCATCCATTCATTCACCAGCAAATGTGTGTAACTGCTGAATGCCAAGCACCAGGCAGGGTTCTCAAGGCTCTTCTGCAACAGAACAAACGCTTCTGCCCTTGTTGAATTTATAATCTAGAAGGGAAAATTATGTAGAGGGGTATAAATTATCTATTGTAACAAACTGCTGTGCACTGTAGCAGCTCAGAACAATGTACTCTTCTATCTCACAGTTCCTGTAGCACAGAAATCCAGGCCAAGCTGGAGGGAGGTCCCGCCCTGAATCTTTCACTACCTGCAAAAGTGTCAGTCCGAGGTTGGAGCCTGACTCAAGGGGGGGAACAGACGAGCCTGACCCGCTTCCAAGGTCACTCCGCAAGGGCAGACAGCACACAGCTCTGCTAAGCAGGTTGCTCGCTTGTCTCAGGCCCCACCAGGCTGCTGACCAGAGACCTTCAGTTCCTGCCTTACAGGCGTTCCTGCCGTGTAGAAATTTCATTTATTAAAATGTACAAACTGAAAAGATGATACAAAGAATCTGCTAGCAAAGCAGAAGCCAAATCTGCAGAGGTATTGGCCAGAAAAGGGAGCAAGATGACAGAGATAAAGGACCTTTGCAGTAAAAAACCCAGACCTCCTGGAATCCGAGGTCAGAGATTTAAAAATAGGGGCTGGGGAGATAGTTTAATAGAATAAACCCTTGCTTGGCAAGCGCAAGGTCCTGAGTTCAATCCCCAGTACCTCCAAATAAATAAATAAATTTAAAAATAGCCTAAGGACAATTGCCTGAAGCAGCAGATGCTGGGCCCTGCTCCTCTCTGTGGCGAGGTCAGTCCTGTTGAAGACTACCGCCTCCTTCCACTGTCCTCTACTTCAGTTCTTGTCCTTTGTCCTTTATCTTGCTTCCTAGTTCCATCAACCAAAAGCCACAGAACCTTCAATTCTGATTTTTCCTAAAACTCTCATCCTGAGGGATTCCAGGCAAGAAACCAGTCCCTTGGAATCCTCGGAGTCACCTATCCCGGGCTCTGGACACCTTCATCTTTCATGCTCGTAGTGTGGAGAGCGGCGAAGAGCTCCTAGGAGATCACCTGCAACGCAGCCCTCCGTGTGCGTTCTACCAGTTAGAAACAAGTCGCTGAAAGGGAAGGAATGAGCGGGACTGCCAAGTGGGGCCTGGGGGAAGATCCCTGTGGAGAGCTAGGGGGGGTGAGACTTCCACAGCGGAGAAAGGGGAATGAACACAAGCTAAGGCGGGCTGTCTCGGTTGCTGTGTGCAGTTGCATGCTCAGAGTTGGAGGCGAAGACCTGAAGGGTGGGAAAGGGTCAGCCACACCATTATTTATGGAAGACATTTCAGGCAGAAGAAACAATGAATAGTGAAACCCCAAAGTGGGAGTAGCTTTGTTGTGCAAAAGAAACTTCAAAGAAGCCAGTCAGGGTGGGGAAGGTGGCCGGAAAAGGGAGAGGAGGAGGGGGAGGGGCCATGCCCTCCTAGGCCCCTGGAAAGACAACGGTTTTACCAAGGCTTTAATTTACTCTGATCCCTCACTCTCACTGTCAGTGAGATCCATTCCTATATTTATGAATATGCAGAAAAAGAAGAGCCTTATTAATTTCTTAAATTTCCAAAATGTTAATTTTTATCTTTTGTAATTATTATTGGCAATATATTTATGCTACTTTCAGTAACCATATAAAAGTAATATTTATAATAGCAATTCAATCCGAAAGAAAACTTTTAGGGGCTCAGGACATAGCTTAGTGCTCTAAGCACCTGCCTAGCAAGCACAAAGGCCCAGGTTCAGTCCCTGGTATCACATGTCATGCTGGCCCCAGAACCCCGGTGTGCAGAGCTGGCCAGTGAAACTGGTGTGGTGGTAACACCTATAATCCCAGTGCTGGAGAGGCTGATATGGGGGGGCCATTATGAGTCTGAGCTGTGTAGCAAGACCCTGTGCCAAATAAATAAAGAAATTTTTTTTAAATCTTTTAAAATTTAGCTCTAAAGTCACAAGAAATTAAAGCTATTTATTTTTTCATCAGAGAGTTTTATTATGAGGTATAATTTCAATATCAGAGAAGTCTGATAGGATGATACAAAAAATACTTATAAACACAATACACTACATGAAAATAAAATTTGTGGAGATAATAAAATGAGGAAATACAGGTTCCAGAAGAAACAAAGAATGTTGCCAACGTCTGACTTCTTGGTCCTCTTGCCTGCTTCTGTGGTCCATTAATGAGAGACAGCAAGTGTCAAGCTGCTGTGGGTTGGTCTTCCCTGGGTGTATCCTTTACATGGTACAACATCAGAATATTTAGAATGTATATGAACCACACAGTAGTCTTCCATGATTAAACGAGGAAAAATATCTGAAAGAATGAAGTTGTCTCAGAGTAGGAGCCAAAAAATGTATTAAAAGCCTTTGGAGGGGGCCGGTGAGATGGCTCAACAGACTGAGTGCTTTGGCAAGCACAGGGACCAGGGTTCAATTCCCAGTCCTGAATTGGCCCTGTCTTTGGGGTGCCCTGAGCCAGCCAACAGTCCTAGGGTGGTGGCACATGCCTGTAATCTTAGTGGCGGGGAGGCTGAAAGCAGGAGGATCACTATGTGTCCGATCTATGTAATGAGACCCTGTACCAAATACCAAAATGAATGAAAAAAAAAAAAAAGCCCTTTGCTACACTGAAATCATATGTCCTTTTCTGCTGTGATGCAGGGAGACCACATGACTAGCGATCAGTTTTGTTTGACGTCTCTTTATAAGTTGAAGAGTTAAATTAGTTTTCAAAAATTTTAAGAAGCCTCAAGTATTCATTTTTTTAAAAAAAGGAGAAAGAGAAAAGAAAAGAATAAAGGAGAAAAACAAGAAATAGAAACGTTTTTCTTCCAAAACCAAGTGGCTGGGTAACTTCTGCACTGCTTTGAGCACACATCTAGACAAATGAATTTCCCATTGTTTACACCTGTTTCTCCGGCAGCTTGAACTGCATCACCTGTGATCTCCTCTGGCCCAGCACTATCTGGAATGCCCCACTCCTGGGCTTGGCCACCACAGAGCTGGCCAGGCAGCAGCTGGGAAAGCCCTCAGGACCCAGCTTGGGTCCCAGGCTCCACCTCTGTGCCATCACCCACTGGGGACACATTTCTCTATGATAGCACTTCATGTTTGCCAAGGAACATTCTTCTGGCCAGTAATCAATCATCTTCCATTCTCTCAGTCATGAGAACAAATCCAGCTGGATGTCAGAGTATGAATTAGGACCCAAGGTCAGCTGAGTTCTGACCTGCTCTGGTGCTGATTTGGAGAGTAACATTGAACACATGCATACACACACACACACACACACACCACTCCTTTAACTCTCAACGTTCCATTTCCTTACTGAACAATAACAAGCCTGAACTACATCTTTGTTTTCCATCTACGAGCAAATGTCTCAAACCCATAGTCACCAAGGTTGACTCTGCCCACTTCTGGACCTACCTTTATGAAATTCAGACTTGGAAAAAGGACAGTCAAAACAAAATGAAGTAAACTAGTGCCTTTAATTCTCCAAGACCTTCTCATGGAGAGGGACTTCTATCCTTAGCCCCTCTGGGTTTCAGAAGGAAACACTGGGTTGAGGACAAGTGATTTCTGATACCCACACAGTAGGCAGCAAGTCCTACCTTCAAGGTCCAAGGAAAATAACCACCTTGGAAGGAACAAATACAAGTTCATTCCTGACAATACCCTTCTCACAGACACCTAGTCCAAGTCATTGACAACTACCAACCACTCTCGGTTGGAAACAAGACAATCACCTAAGACCCATGACACTTTATTTGACCTCTGACCCACACAAGCCAGTTCACAAAGCCAAATGCACCTTCAGTTTAATATCAAAATTAAAATTTCAAGGTCAAACCTAAAGTTCCAAGCACATCTTCACGTTTCTAATTCCTTAAGGGCAGAGATGTAGTGACCTGGAAGTTTGTGCGCCTGCCACACTGCCCTCTGCATGCCCCCATCCCTTGTGGATTTGTTCCTCCTGTGTCAGGGTGGGTCTGTCCTTGACAACTGGGGACTACATTTAGCCACGCAGCTGCCCGTTGGTGTCTGAAGCCTGTGATGTGCAGTTCTGGCAGCATTTCAAAGGACTTACTATTACCATACAGTGATTTCATTATTAATAGTATCACCCTTGTGAAATTTAGTGGCTGAGCACACTACAGAGTGCTACAATGATTTTTATCATGAACAATGTGTTTCCCACATTCCTGCGCAGTTGCAGGTCCCTCTCTGGACACACACACAGGGTTCTGGTGGATGTCGAGGGGCTCCAGGAAGCGAATGAGCCACCCTGAGGATTCTCTATCCCCTTCCCACCCTCTCAGTGAGGGCCTTCAGAGAGAGAAAGTTTTGCAAGACCTCTTCCCTGCACTGTGCTATCCAGGCTCTCGTCCTGGGCCAAGGAAAAGAGTCCCTGCTACCCTGGTACTGGTGCCTTCATGCACTACTCGAAGTCCCTGGATGTCTTGAAGAACAGTGAGCAGTCATGCTCATCTGGTTATACCTTTCTCTGGTTTCTAGAGATTTCTACATGGAAAAGCCCTCACTGGGAAAATTCCAAAAGAGGTCCTCCTGCTCTTGACCTCTATACCTACTTCACTCATCAACTTGTATCAAAATTAAAAACCAGTCTGGCTTAGAGAAGACTTTAGGGAAAGCAAAAGTGACTCTTTGTTAAGATGGTCAAGATTCTCGGCCTAAAACAACAGGGAATGTAGAACTGAGTCAGGTCCTAAGACTTGGTCTCTTTGCGTGAATTTTCAGTAACTGGCCCTGTGGCCCCTTCACTGTGAAATAGCTGATTACTCATCTTCCAGATTTGAAATCAGTATCTCTCTGATTTGTCCACCCAAAAGAGTCCTTACAATTCGTTTTTTAGCTTTAAAATGTGAAGTACGATCCTATAAAGATAAAGCATACAGATAATATAAGCTTCTTTATTTCAGGTAAAGCAATAAAGAGCTAAAAGATTGGTACAACATTTAAAAGATGTTACTCTCTGTTGGGTTTGTGTTTTAGTGTAGAGCTTTAGCAAATCTTTTGATTCAGTTTTATTCAAACAAGTTAACAAGTACTTCCTGGGAGGTTGTTTTCATGCCTTACATTGTGCTGAAAACAGAGAGAGAGAGAGAGAGAGAGAGAGAGAGAGAGAGAGAGAGAGAGAGAATGCAAGGAAGGAAGGGAGAAAGAAAGAAAAAAGAGAAAGATAGGTACATACATAGATACATACAGAAACAGAAACTTGATCCGCTGGTGTTTGCAGTGTTTTGAATTTTAGATTCTAAACTCATAAAAACTGTACAACAAATTTTACAGCAGTGTAGAGATGCGCTGCTCTGGGTATGAGCCCCTGATTGCGTAACCCAGCCCAGGTGACTCTGAGCCTTGGAGTTGGGAGGGAAATGTGGTGCAGGAGAGCTTAGCACGGGCTGTGGGGTCGGGGGAAGGATGCTGGCAAGCTAAGAACAGGCCAGACTAGCAGCTCCTCTACTTGTGTAAGTAGGCACCGTAGAAACTTCAGATGAAAGACGTGAGAAAGCCAAGACTAATACTTCAGAGCCTGGAGAGAAGTGTCTGTTTCTATTAAACAGCAACAAACTTCAGGCCATGGTCATTCAGCTATCACTGTCATTATCAAAGAATCCAAATTCATATTCACTGAAGTAGAAGGAACAACATCATGATAGCATTAATTTTTACATGAAGATCCTCTAAGTGGGAGCTCCGAGGCTCCTGGCCAAGCAAGACCGCCTAGCGTTGCATGGTCAGGATGGCTGCCTTGTGCCCAGAGCCCTCCCCAGACAGACCCCTCCACAAAGCTTGATGGGTATTTTCTATACAACTGCACACTCCCACCTTTACACACTTGCCCAGGCTGCTGCCCAACCTCAGGAGGCCCTCCACATGCCTCTCCATGGGGCTTTCATGGCCCAACCCTCTGCTCCGCAGTCTCTTCTGCGCTAGGTATGATTACACTATCATACCCCATGTGTGAGTACCCCTGGACTTAAGTTTCAGATCCTATCCCCCAGACTCCAGTTCCACTCTTCAGTGAGCCCAGAAGCCTCTCAAAGGCATAGGATGCAGGTACATCTTTTGCCTCTGGTGCTTAACTTGGCAAACCTGATTGGAGAGCCACTCAGTAACTATGTGTTCCTGCCTTAAAGTCAAACCCTGCACCAGCCACATTCTCTAACTTCCCATTTGAAAAGTGGCCAGAATAAGTTACACCCAGGCTAAAGTAGCTGTATTTTCAGTGGCATAACTTTGATACAAACTATGAGGAGCCTAATATCAAAGACAGAGATACTCATTCATTTCAAAAATTGCTAACCTTATTCTTTAAAATAATATAGCCGTGGCTTTAGTGTATTCTACAAATAGAAACATTACTATGGATCTGCCTATCTGAAAAGGGACATTTCCCTCTCCAATGGGACAGCTGAAGAGGTGTAATTTAACAGCTTTCAGAAGCCCGTCTCTGGGGTGATTGAGGTGGACAGAAGGCTTGGATGTGACGAAGGCTCTTAAAAGACACAAACAGGTGGGAGAGAGCGTTGGGGCTGGGCAGAGGCTGGAGGAGTACAAAAGGCAGGAGGCTGCCTTCGGGGAGCAGAGACCGAGGAGACAGGGAGTGAGAGTGGTGGAGGCAGGAGGAGGGGGGGAGGAGGAGAAAGGGGAGGGAGGGGG
>PVKA01038135.1:0-20470 GCA_004027165.1 Ctenomys sociabilis | reverse complement strand
CTGAGCCATCTCCCCAGCCCCATTATGTTGCCTTCTCATTTCTCACTTTGATTTTCTTTTTCTCTTGTGTGTGTGTTTATTTTAGGGAAGGGTCTTCAGGGTCTCACTACTAGATCCTACTCACAGTGATCCGACTGTGTACGACCTCCCAAGAGCTGGGATTATAGAGGTGTCGTACCACGCCCAGTCTCAATTGCCCTCTCAGTGTGTCTGGAGGTGGGGTTGACACAGCATGCCCAGGGATTGAACCTCAAGCCAGTTTGGCTGCTTGCAGACACTTTAATCCACTCAGCTATTTGGGCCCACCAGTCTTTTTTTTTTTTGCATATTGGACATTTTTCTGTAGCTTCTTCCATTTATTTCTTACGTCTGCTACTATCATGTCAGAGAGGTCCACTTGTCTTTCGATTTCCTCTCTCTTTGTGTTCTAGACTTGTCCTGAGTGGGCTGGGTACTTAGGACTGCATTTTGCTTTTTTGCCATGTCAGTTCCTATTATTTTGTTTTCTGTGATGATGCTTTTAGATTTGGTATGTTAGATGGCCTTGTCACTGATGTAGAGGCTTTCCTAGGAGGTATCTGTTTCTTAGGATGTCTCCTCTAGCCAGGACCCCTGTACTCCTCTGGCCAGCACCGCTGTCCTTGGGAACAATGTAGAAAGAGAAGGGCACAGATATACTCTCAATTTGCCAGCATTGCCTTCCTGGGGACAGTGGTGGAAGGGCAGAGCCCAGATAGACGCCACCACCAGCATCACTGTCCCAGGGACAGTGGGGGAGGTAGCGGAATGCAGACTCACTCCACACACAGGCGCCACCATCTGGAGACAACGTGGAAGCGCAGCACACAAGACCCCCAGGGCTCGCTGGCATCGCCTTACTGGTGAACTTTTTTTTTTTTTCTTTTTTGAGATCGGGTTCCGCTATGGAGTTTGGGGTTGGCCTTAAACTCAATTTGTACCCCTGGCTGGTCTTGAACTTGCAGTGATCCTCCTACCTCAGACCCCCAATTTCTGGATTTACAAGCATGCATCACCATGTCTAGTTTGAGAGTAAGTAGTATTAAGATTGGTTTCTTAATTCTAGATTTCTTGTCAGCAAAAGCCATAGATAATTACTAGTGTTTGTTTATTACTACACTTGCCCTTATTGCTGTCTTAATTAATGTGTTCTGGAGAAATGATATTACTATCCCTTTTCAGTAGCTTAATTTGATGGAACATAGATTGTGCTTATGTTCAAAGAAGTGCTTGTATGTTTCGGGTCATCTAGAATCCAATTCTTAAATACAGCTGTTGTAAATGTTGACCGCACAGCATATTTCCCTCCCCCTGGAGGATAATTATAGCACTCAAGATAGAAGCACTGTGTCTGATATTTATTGGTTTAATTATGTTGGAAAGAAGAATGCATTTCTCTCAAAGCTGTCCTGCACAAGTTTGTGAAGGATGATTTTTCATACTGTTATGTATTGTCCTTTGTCTATTTGTCTCGGCTGTATATGCTGTGTGACCCTAGGGAAGTTATTTAATGTTTTGTTATTATTTTCATCTATAACAAGCTGTCTTATTTTTTGTTGTAAAATTTTGTTTTCATAAAAAAAAATGAGAGTACAAGGCTTGTTGCAAGTTTCACCTAAAATAGCTAAGATACCCCCCAGTGCTTTAAATAACTGATTTTTTTGGCTGGCGAAGTAGCTCAGCAGGCTTAGGCAAGCACAGGGACTGGGTTTGATCCCCAGCACCACATACTGTGCTGATGCTGGCCCCACCCCTGGGCACATGTTGCCACTGGGACCAGGTGCGATGGTGTATGCCTGTTATGCTGTCCTGGGGAGGCTGAAACATGAGAATCACTGTGAGTCCAAGCTGCAAAGCGGGACCGTCTACAAAATACATTTAAAAAAACATAAAACTGATTTTTTGTGTTGTTTCTAGTTATAGAAGTATTTATTTGTAAATATTATAACTCCTTATATACATTTGTAAAAAGCCTAGTATTGTTTTCTTGAGTAGTCTTTGTATCTATCTCTCAAAACTTAGACTTTTATAGCTAGAGGTGTTGTGTTGTGTTGTGTTGTGTTGTGTGAGACAGGGTGTTGGACTCAGTGTGTGACCCAGGCCGGTTGTATAGGTGCGTGCCATCTTGCTCAGTTGAGAGCCTTTATTTTAATAAGAGTAATACTTCTAGTAAAGATACTGGTGCAGTTAAATCTCTGGGAACATTTGCATTTAAAATCAGAAGTCCAACTTTTTTACTTGTTGGTCTGTAAAGACAATTGCTTTTAAGAGGTTGGATTCTCCAGAGATAAAGACAGAACCCACTGGTGGCCATTTCCACCCATCACAGTACCTCAGAATGACTGCCTTTTTGATTTGCTTTAATTGTTGGGGACCCTGCTTCCAATTGGAGTGGAAATATGCCAGATGACCACTGTAACTTGTATGCTATCCAAAGGTAACTCTCTTAGTTACTGTGATTTAATTTTATAACCTCATTATTGCTGATGGACTTCTTTTAATGTATCTAGTACCGGGTCTACAGTTCTCACTGCACAGATGAGACTTGTAGTGATCCTCCTGTTTTCAGCCTCCCAAGTGCTAGGATTACAGGGGTGTACCACTACGCCTAGTCTCAGTTGCCATCTCAGTGTGCCCTTGGGGCAGAGCTGGCACAGGAGGCTGGGGATTGAACTCCAGTCCCCACATCTGCCTAAGCAGGCACTTTAGTCCACTGAGCTGTCTGGCTGGCTCATTATAGTTTAAACATTTTAAATGTTTGTAGTCTGTGACAGTTTAATGAGTGTCACGTGATTTCTCTGGATTTTTATCCTGATGAATGTTGAAGATCTTTTCCTATTTCACCGTAAGCTTTTAAAGATAGGAGAAAGTTTAGATATTATTTCTAATATAGTGGTCTTGTTTTACTTCTTTTAACAGGTAAGAGATTCAGATCTGCTTCTGAATTTTAACATTTAAGCTTAGCCACTTCCTGTATCTTTCCTTTTCTTACCTAAAAGAATGTTTCCTCTGTGTTTAAAAATACCATTTCATTATTAATAAAGTATAACACCTTTCACATGAATGTCTCCAAGCTCCAGAGGCCTTGTTAAAATTCCAGGTAACCCACACAATTTCCAATATTACAGAAATAGTACTTTGATTTTTTTTTTTTTTTTTTCCTCAGTGAACTTGAAGATGACTTACTTGGAGAAGATTTGCTATCTGGCAAAAAGGTAGGAAATATTTTTTTCTTTCTTTCAAACATAATTGGTGGGGGGGGTCTCACTACGCAGCTCAGCCCGATACATGTATGTCTCACTAAGCAGCCCAGCCCAATGCATGTGTTTTTGAAACAAAACAGTGTCTATTTAATGTTACTGAAAATAGAGGAGTGCATTGCTGATGCGTGGCACACATGACTGGAAAAGTGAGTATAGGTGAACATTTTATAGACTGAATTTTCCTTATATTTTGTTTCTGTTAAGTAAAACCAGTAGTTTGTCATGCTAAACATTGAGTTACTGTCCTAGCCCGGAATTATTTTTTATATCAAAGAGCTGAAATTCTCTGGTAATTAAACCTCAGACAACAAATTCTTTAAAGCAAATATTTTAGTTCACAGTAGGTCCAAAGCATCCTAGCAGTACTGAATTTCAGGTATGAAGAGCCAGGGAGATGGCTCAGTGGAAAAAGCACTTCCCTGGCAAGCGCAAGGCCCTGTGCTTAGTTACTGTGATTTAATTTTATAACCTCATTATTGCTGATGGACTTCTTTTAATGTATCTAGTACCGGGTCTACAGTTCTCACTACACAGATGAGACTTGTAGTGATCCTCCTGTTTTCAGCCTCCCAAGTGCTAGGATTACAGGGGTGTACCACCACGCCTAGTCTTAGTTGCCATCTCAGTGTGCCCCAGGGGCAGAGCTGGCACAGGAGGCTGGGGATTGAACCCCAGTTCCCATGTCTGCCTAAGCAGGCACTTTAGTCTACTGAGCTGGCTGGCTGGCCTCTCATTATAGAATCTCCCGGTTCTGAAAAAAAAAAAGAAAAAAAAAAAGAAAAAAAATCAAGAACTGAATTTCAGACAGTAATACAAAGCTTTCTTTCCCTTAAAGGAATATAAAGCTTGTAATTAATGTCTTTCATACTAGTTCTGAAAACTGCTTTTATGGGAATATTCATAAATTAGCTTTAAGATAAACATACTCAAATATAATAAGCAGGGCTGACAAGATATCTCAATGGACTAAACACCTGTTTAGGCAAGCACAAGGACAGGGGTTCAATCCTCAGCACCATATGCTGCGCCAACCCCACCCCCAGGCATGCTGAACTGCCAAGACACCACACTGTAATTCCAGTGCTAGGGAGGCTGAAAACAGAAGGATCATTATGAGTCTGAGCTGCATAGTGAGACTCTGAACCAAATGCATTAAAAAAAAAAAACAGACAACTAACCACACTCAAATGTAACAAGCATTCAGTTAAGTAAGATTAAAGGTTATCATGTAGGTGTTTCTAAACTTTTTGATTAAGTAAGAACTTTGACGCAATTGTCTTTAGTATATGTGTATTTATATGTAATACTCTATATTTTAGCATAAATATGTGAATGGAAATTCAAAGCAAAAGATAAAAATGAAATTTGTTCATTGCAACTTAATACTTGCTATCCTTCTGTAATATCAATGTAGTTCCTTATGCTTAGTTTTTAAAACACTAAAATTAATGATGACTTCTTTCATCAGTTATCCTAAAGTTCGTTAGACTTAGAGTAAGATTTATTGTTCATATTAGTGATATATGTATTTCAAATTGCGTGATAGATTCGTATTACCTGACCCTTTTAATCTTTTTCATAATGTTGTTAAGGTCTTGTAGAAGTACCAGTTATGCAATTCTCTTGTCACTTGCTATGTTGCTTATTAGCATTTTCTCTAATATGTGAATTTGGCTTCAATTTCTTTCAAGTGAGTTTTCTGTGTTCTGCTGTTTACTGATGGCTATGGCTATGACCTATGCTACTTTCCTCCAGTTCAACAAACAGCTGAAGGCTAAGGGTGTAAGAAAGAGTGGCTACTTAAAAATTATTACATGTTTATTAAACATATTCTAGTATTTTAGTCTGCAGAGTAAAATCTCACTTTTCTCACCTATTATTCATTGGGTTACTTTTTTGTTTGTTTGTTTTGCTTTGTTTTTTTGACAGATACTTACAAGTTTAACTAAAGGACTAGGCCTGTAGCTCAGTGTAGAGGCTTAACTGGCATGTGCTAGACCCTGGGTTCTATCTCCAACACTGACTAGAAAGAAAAAGTTTATGTATCAGTGCCATTGGTAAGTGTGGTCTTGAGAGAAAGAAAGGAAGGAAGGAAGGAAGGAAGGAAGGAAGGATGGATGGATGGATGGATGGATAGATGGATAGATGGATAGATGGATAGATGGATGATGTTTGGCTATCCAAAATACTATACTAAAGATAAATATACAGTCAAATTTGAAAGTCTTAGTTTTGCAAGATATAGATAAAGTATAAAAGTTAATTTTGCAATCTTTAACTTTTATACAAGGTATATGTGAATATGACTTTGACTTTTGGAGGAGGACTAGTAATTTATATATGCCTTTTATTCATATTAATAATTTTATTTAAAAAACTTGTCTATTTATTTGATACAGGGTCTCACTATGCAGTTCAGACTCATAGTGATCTTTCTGTCTCCGCCTCCCCAGTGCTGGGATTACAGGTGTGCACCATTATGCCTAGTTTTGGGGCTGCCATGGAGTGTCCGGGGTTTTAGGGCTGGCACTGCGTGCCGTATTGGGGATTGAATTTGGGTCCTTGCACTTGCCAGGCAGGTGCTTAGACTGCCAAACTATCTCCCCAGCCCAATACAAAGAAAGTGAGATTTTACTCTGTAGTCAAAAATTGGAATATAGTTAATCTAACAAAATTTAGAGCTATTTACTAAATCAGCAGACTTCCCTGCTTGCTGGCGGGATGTGTCCACTTCGCTGTCATGCTTGTGGCATTTACTTTCACATGTGCTCTTTAGTGGGCGTGCCAATTGTCAGGGGCCCTGCTGTGTCAGTTGGGTGATCAGCCTATTTTATTTCTATGTGTCTATAAATGTCTTCAGATTTTAGATACTGATGGTGTTTAAGTTAATCATATCTGGAATATAACCACTTTTTTTGTGTGTGTGGTAAGGAAAAGTCTCCACCCAAGAATTTCCTACCCTTTTTCATTTTGTGTTAGAATAAAACTGACCATTAC
This sequence comes from Ctenomys sociabilis, assembly GCA_004027165.1. Classification (NCBI taxonomy): domain Eukaryota; kingdom Metazoa; phylum Chordata; class Mammalia; order Rodentia; family Ctenomyidae; genus Ctenomys; species Ctenomys sociabilis. The sequence continues at coordinate 14,192 of PVKA01038135.1, read as the reverse complement.
ACTTAACCACTTCTGTTCTTCCACACGTGTAGCATCTAAAAATTAATCCAAAGATCGACCTGCGTGGTATTCTTGATTGTCCACAGTGACATCAAACTGAAAAATGTTGGATGGTAAAACTAATAACATAAGGCTTGAAATTGCCCATCTAATGCAACTTTATACTTTTAACATCCTTTTATGAAAGTGACATGCATTAATTAAATTTCTTACTTTAATTAGAATCAGTCAGATTTGTCAGATGAAGAGCTAAATGATGACCTTTTACAGAGTGATAATGAAGATGAAGAAAATTTCAGGTACTGAATATTAATTCATTAAAACTGTTCTTTAATAGGATCTGTTTGTAAGTTACAATTAATAGTCAATTGTAATTAAATAATGTGCTGTTGTATCTTTAGCATTTGATTTCATTCTAATTGGCTTACTGTGTATTCTGATATAGAATCCATATGCATTGCAATGGAAATAGATCTGCTAAAAATCAGAATAGGCCTTGCATTTGATGACTTCCACTTCATTCAGTGCAGGTCATAAAAACTCAGTATTGTTTTTACATTGCCCTTTAAAGAAGTGCTTTCTTTAGATGAAGGACAGCAATAGTTATGTTAGACTCTTGTACCAGGTTGTAAGGTTTGTACCTTTGTTTCTATTTAGACAGTTTTTATTAATACATGTTTTTATGCTAAATTACTATTTTGGAGAGAGATACTTGCCATAATGCTCTGGCAGGTGGAAATGTTTTTTCTATTTTGTGAAGAAACATTGGCAAAATATATAATACTTCTTGGTTGTAAATGTAAATAAATACATGTTATATAATCTTGTCATAAATTCATAAAAGGTTTTCTAACTAATTTATGGGTAAAAAAATTTTTAAATTATTCTACCAATTACATACATTTCCCTATCCCAGTCTTTTACATCATTATTATAGCCAGGCATGGTGGCTCACGTCTGTAGTGCTAACACTCGGCTGGCTGAGGCAGGAGGATCGCTGTGAGTCCAAGGCCAGCCTGGGCTGCACAGTGAGTCCCAATGCCACCTGAACTGTATAGCGAAACCCTATCTCAAAAAAAAAAGGTATTTTAAATAAGGTTGGCTTTGCTGTATTATCTTATTAGCCAGTGTTTTGGAGTCTGTTACATATTTAATTTTTTGTTGAGATTTGCTACTTAAGATGTATGAATATAGACCTATTTGCACAATCTTGCATTTGAAATGTTACCTTACATCTGTTTGTTTGGAATTTTGCTGTTATGACATAATAGGTGGGTTATGAGTTTTTTGAAATGCTAAAATCCTGTTATTTTACCTGGAAATTACCAGTTGTTTTTAAAAGACACTTGTGATTAGTATGCATTGTAAATTATTTCAACAATCAAATGCGTTTCCATATAGATATTTAATATTTTTATTTTTTTGTAAATAGGAATCTAAATTTGCATTATGTAGATTAATAACATTCCAGTTATGATTTTCTGCTTATAGAGCAATACTCTTGTTTTTAGGGTATTTCCTAGCAATACAGTCTATCCATTCATTCTGTGGATTAGAAGAAAATATAAAATGTTTGGTTTCCATCTTAGATTCTGCAGTCAGACCTGCTTCCTTCTGGACTGATGATTCTTGGCCAAAAGCTTCCCCTGGGAGTGAAGTGCAGGCTCTGTCCTCATTGTGAGTCTAGGGCACCGGCTCACTCAGCTCATTGTGCTCTGCTTGTGGCACGGGCTCAGTGTTACCCTCCGAGCCTTGGTGGAGTACAGCTGGAATAACTTAGCCAGCCATAGTTGAAGTCTGTTAGAATGTGTTTACAGTGGTACTCCAAAAGGTGATTTCAGGTTAAGCTCCATTTTCAGCAGTGTCTTGTCTTTGTATTTCTGTCTTCTCCAGTTCTCAGGATGTCACAGTCAGTCTCAATACAACATCTGGTATGGTCACATCCTTTGAACTTTCTGACAACATTAATGACCAGTCTGGAGAGCAGGAATCTGAATACGAACAAGGAGAGGATGAGCTAGCATACCACAAATCTGATGGTCCTGAGTTGTATACACAGGAGTACCCAGAGGAAGGACAGTATGAAGGCCACGACACAGAGTTAACAGAAGATCAAATAGAGTATGGGGAAGAGCCAGAGGAGGAGCAGCTCTACAGTGATGAAGTGTTGGACATCGAAATCAATGAACCTTTAGATGAATTTACAGTGAGTCTTTTCTTTTTTGTATGGCTAGAGATAACATGGCTTCCTGTGCACAGGTTTCCAGACTGATTTGAAATCTATTTATCTCCCTTGGGAAGGAGGGAAATTAGACCTTATTATCACTGTCTGCCAGTTTCTTTATCTGAGCAATGACAAAGTTTATGTTGACAGCTTGTTTGGCCAGAGGTAATGCTCCTTTGTCATTCTGGAAGGCTTCAAATAATGGTGACCTTGAGGATTGCACCCTAAGGAAGAAAACAGCTTTGTGTGGTGGAGAACGACTGTCAATTGTTAGAAGTACTTAATGCAGGGCTTTTATCCAGGCTTTAGACAAGATCTGATAAAGTCCTTCTAAGGTGAAAAGATTATTGACCTGCTAAAGACATCTTTAAGGTGCTAATATTCCAAAGTGATTGATGTCCTGTTCATTCATCCTTTTTGTAACTGAGAACTGTCTAAACCTGAATAAAGAGATTGGAGGTTAGTTTCACAAATGTCAGATAGCAAAGATTGTGCTAATTTTTGTTTTGGAAAAATTGTTTTGGTAGGTAGTATTTTCTTTTTTCCTTTGTAATGTTGAACCCTAAGGAAGAACAAATAAGATTGCTCATCTGTTATAATGATGCTTTATCACAAGAGATGTGTTGTTTAAAATAAGCACTTAGTGGTATTCGTGCAGGAAGGCTTGATTACTGCTGTTGTGTAGACAGTAGGGCTTTTAGAACACCAGTGTTGTCCAGTGAAGCAGAGTGGAAATAGATCTGGTGTGTCACCACTGGAGAGCCCATCTTGTGCAAGAGTGGCTCTTCACCTCTGTATAGCTTTGTTCAGAGTGTGTGTCCATTTGAGGAAAACATTCAGAGATTGCTGAATGTTGGTCGTGTGTGTGTGTGTGTGTGTGTGTGTGTGTGTGTGTGTTTTCTTGGAAGAATGATTTATGTGGAACCTGATGATATTTAATTCCTGTCATGATTGTGCTTGGATGCCTCAGTAGTTAAAGATTGGATTCTTTCTGAATACTTGATTTTGAGTTGATAAAGTAATGAAAAGATATTTGTGGTTTGTGAAGTAGAGTATTGCAGCAGCCTTGTGGAACTCATCTCCAGAGCCTAATACTGGCATATTTTGATAATAAATTCTTCACTAGATGTAGAAGTGCTTTTTGGTGTTTGTGTAATTTCTTAAAGTGGTATCTTTAATATCCTTGTTAAAGATTAAATCAAGACCTTTGTAAATAGTACCCAGCAGTCTATTTCCTAGAGTAGTATTTGTCCTATACATCAGTGAAATAATATGTTAATCACCTTTGAATGAATTCAGTGGTGCCATCTGTCTTCACTGATGTCCGCACACTAGGCGCACAAATATTACTCAGCCATAAGCCGCCTGAACCCTCGGTCCTGCCTTGAAGTTTGGCTGTTGTAGTTGTCTGTGAAGAATGGTGGTCAGACACTGGGAGAGCTCTCTATTTTCCTGTTACATTCCAAACTAAAAGATCCTTAAGTCTGAGTTTTGCAGGTCCTACTCCTGAGAGTAAATTGTTATTTTATTTTAAAACTTACCCTCTTATAATAAGAAGGTCTATTTATTGCTTAGTTATAAAATATTAGAAAGTTATTTGTTGGTGATATTTTAATACATGCTATCACTGTATGTAGGGCTATAAAAATGAACATATACTGGAAGTTCATAAAACTGATTCATAAAAACCCTTTCAGATTGACATGTTATGTAAATGGTAGCAGATTGCTGTTTCCTGGTGAGAGCCCGAGTGTAGACTGATACATCCAAGTATGTTTGCAGAGGTTTTGATAAGCCTTTCTGGCTGCCTTTGAAGTTGGGCTGTTCTGCTGCTAGTGAGTCAAAGACTGGAATTGGTTTTTTAGGGGTGCTGACAACTCTTGAGCACAGTGGCAGGCAGAGCATTCGTTTGTATCACGTTGAGGCAGGTGTGGAACCTGAGGTGGTTCGCCCCATTGCTTTCATTGGTATGCAGATCGACTGCCACACACCACACAGTGGGCTATTAGCTCTGTAGGTTGTGTAGTCTTCTGGGATACCTGCTCTGTAGTCACTTGACTGCTCATTTTTGCCACATGTCTGGGAATGCTGGGAAGCCTGCCTCGCTGAGTGGGATTACTACTTGCTCACTAGTAGTACCAGGAGCAGCCTTGCTTTCTTTGGCCGACTAGAAATCTCCAATCAGCTCTCTTGCTTGCTTCTGTGAGCACAGAAGGGAAGCCTGCTTGTTAATATAACCCTTAAGTTTCACAAAGAACTTGTCACCCAGGTGAGGGTCCTGGTACACAACCATCTATAATGGTTCTGTATAAGAGCCACCTATATTGAATTGATTGAGTTGTCCCTAGTGTGTTGTTTTCATTGCCTTAAAGCTGGTGAGAACTGGTAATAATTTTAGCCCCTCCTGCTGCCAAGCTCCTGTGAGAATGAGCATGCTTTCTTCTGCTTTCCTGGATTTGACTTGAAGAAGAGCGACTTTTAACAGGACCCAGGCACTGAGGAACTAACCTGAGTGTGTTGTGCTTCATTCCCACCTATGTGTAGAGGCGGAGTTTAGTGCCTGTGCTCAGTGTGTTAGTTGCTATGGTAAAACTTGCTAAAAGCATGATCTGTAAAGATGAAAAGTGCTTAAACAATGAACACCAAAAGCTGTGTGAGAAAAACTTGTTTTCTCTTTAATGGTCGTTAGGAAGAAGAGTACTTGCAGGCTTATGGTGGGCAACAAGGGCTGCAAGAGCAGGAAGAATGTGTTGCTGAAGATGGATTAGATGAGATTACTGGTTCCCATGTTGTTCCTGAAACTGAAGAGGTATTTGTTCAACTTTTAAAAAGAGTAAAAAAAAATGCTGGTTTTCCCTCCAGCTTTAAAATTGGCCTCTTGTTAGCATTAGTGAAAAGTTGATACATCTTTTAGAATGATGAGTGTAGTAAGAAATTCCAACTTCCTAGACTCACGCAGCAAAGTGAGTTCAGGTGTACTGGCTTCCAGGTAGGGTGTGCCTTTGGGTGTTACTGTTTTAAACGGTTTTGGGGGTTATCTTAAAAATGTGATGTATAGGTTAGTGTTTTTAATTAGTTAATATTCATTAACTTGGAATAGTAAGTAAATTAACATGGAATATTAACTTAAACATCTTAGGATTCCTATGTGTAGATACCCTTTCAAGTGTTGAGGAAACAAAGAGGATAGGGCTGGCTTGATTTCTGACTTCAGGGAGCTTGGAAAGATGCCTGCAAATTCCTATGGTGTTTGGTGCAGGACAGAAAGAGACAGCTCCCAGGAGCATCTCAGACAGCAAGGAGCTCCCTAGAGTCCTGTGTGGAAGAAGTCGCCCTCTGAAGACATCTTGCAGATGAACAGATCTGGGTGGGCCTGCAGTATGTTGCAGTTCACCTGTCACCCAGTTAGCTATGGCCAAGTTGTGTAGGCCACAAAACTGTTCCTAGTCGAGGTTTTACTGATGTTCTTAAACATTTTTAGTGTTTTTCTTGCCCCCCCCCCAGTTTTCTTTAATGCTGCCTGTTTTTACACACACACACACACACACACACACACACACACACACACACACACACAATGTAAATATTTATTGAATACAGGGTCTTGCTATGCAGCTCAGACTCATAGTCATCCTGTTTCAACCTCCCCAGCACTGGAATTATAGGTGTGCAGCACTATGCTCGGGTTCAGTTGCCTACACTGGGGCGGCATGTGGTTGGTACTGGGGATTGAGCCTGAGTCCTTGTACTTTCCAGGAAGGAGCTCACTGAGCTATCTTCCCAGCTCCTCTTTCCCCCACCCCCTCTGGTTTTTCATGGGATCTTAAAAATTGATGTTTGCTGGCCCAGCCCTTACTTCAGGTGGCACTGAGGCTTTAGAAATTCAACCCACAAGCATTTTGGTGACCTGTGCTTTTCCCCATTCACAAGGCCTGAATCTGAACTTGTAACCTTGGATCCACAGCAGAAACATTTCCAGGACATATTCTTTCCACTCCCACTTACTAAATTTGCTTTTTCTTTTTGTGCTTTCTGTCTGTCTCTGTCACTGTTTAAAAAGCTTGACGTGTAAAGAAAAGAGAGATGACTAGTGCAGGCACTGCCCTCCCAGATCTGTACATGTCGGAAGTGTGTCTAGGCCAGGGAACCAAATCAAAGCTGAAGACACTAAAAAGTTGGGGAGATCATCCATCACAGGAGTCACTCAACTGGCGGTTGTAATTGCCTCTAGGTGGCTTTATCACTTAGTTGACATATATGCTAGTACCTCAGACTTTAAAAATATTTGCTATTAAAATTTAGCTCACTAAGTAAAGGAATTTTTTTCCTTTAAAATATGAAGAAAAGGAAATGGAAGTGGCTAAAATTTGGTGGTTTCTTTTTCAAGAGAAAGTATTACGGGCAACGTGGGTTGAACTCCAGTGGTTTGTTAGTGTTGTTAATGCTCACCTGGAAGTGTTGTTTTTCTTTTTAAACTATATGCCTTATAACTTAATTTTATTAATATTTTAAAGAAGTTACTTTTTTTTCCACATTGTTTTTTTTTTTTTTTTGTCTTTTTGAGACAGGGTCTCACTATGCAGGTAAGCCTGGCCTTAAGCTCATTTTGTATCTCAAACTAGTCTCGAACTCACAACAATCCTCCTGCCTCAGCTTCCCAAGTGCTGGGATTGCAGGCATACACCACCATGCCCAGCTCCCATTGGTTGTTGATTTTGTTTACATTGCTCTTTCTTAAGTCAACTCCTAATTTTTCTGCTGTGTTTTTTGCGGTGCGTGCGTGCGCGCACATGCGCATGCGCGCGCCGTGCCGTGCCGCGCCATGCCGCGCCGAGCCGCGCCGTGCCGTGCCGTGCCGTGCCGTGCCGTGCCGTGCCGTGCCGTGCCGTGCCGTGCCGTGCCGCGCCGCGGGATGAAACCAAGGACCTCAGATCTCTTAGGCAAGCACTCAGTTACAGAACTTCTCCTAAGCCATTCATAGGGCTTTGCTAGTTCTTATTTAGGGCCACATGTGTTTCTTTTTCCCCTAGCAGCATATGTTTTACGCTTGTTTTTTTGGAGGGTAGGGGCGGAACCGGGGAATGAGCCTCTTCCCAAGGAAGCACTTATTCCACTGAGCCATCTCCCTGGTCCTAAGCTTGTTTTTCTTAAAAACACTGATCATTAATTAGCTGAAAAGATAATTACGTAGGGGTTTCAGTGTTGAGAAGTGTTGCTTTCTACAGTATTTCAACAACAGTACTTCTGTACCAGTTGTAGACTGGTTTCGGTGGGCACCCTCATTGTAGAGTACGGTGCCATGTAGCACTGCAGTTTGGTGTTTTCCTAGTTATTTGACCCCATCTCTTGAATGTCTGCTGTTGAGGATCACCTGGCTGTGCTCTGTCTTCTGTGATAACACCCCCAGCTCTGTCTTACATGTTGGGAGTTTCCACATGACTCTGGTCTAGGAGCTCTAGGTCCATGTAAGAACCTTAATTCCATAACCAAAAACATAGAATTAACTTATTTGAACTGAAAGGTGTTGACCCTGGGCCTTGTGCATGCCAGGCAGGCACACTAGCCCTGAGGTACATGCCCAGCCCCTTCCGTGTTGAAACAGTATCAAGTCAGGTTGCCCAGATTGTCCTGGAACTTGTTATTCTCCTGCCTCATCCTTTTATGTAGCTGGGCTAGATATGTGACATTAGTTTGTTCCTTGTAGTTAATGTTCTTGCTCAACGAATACTAAGAAATCACTGTACTTGAGGCAAAACAGATCAAATTGTAAAGACCACCTTTTCTAATTATACAGCTTAGTGCCAGTTAGTGTTTTCTTATACAGTTTTAAAAGGCTTGCTCAACTACAGTTTTGGCATATATAGAAGAAATGAAAGAGGCTTAGAAATAGTCTTTGCACCACTTAAAATGCTGTTGACATGTGATAACATTCATATTGAGGGGTAGATCATTTAGGTCTCAGGAGTTACAGTGAATTCTGGGGTATGGACGTGTATGTTAATGCACATACTTTCTCAGCTAGCTGCCCAGTTCTTTTTCTTCAGTCCTGACCTTTCAGAGTCAAGCACCATTCTTACTTCTCCATCCCTGAATTGGCCTTTCCTATTTCAGATTTCATGTAATCATAGCATGTCCTCTTTTGTCTAGCTGCTTTTGCTTCATCCACATGCTTTTGTGACTCATTTTATGTAGTTACATAGGTATATTGGTTTATTCCATTTTACTTTATTTCTCTTGTCACTATGGTGACAAAAATAGGTTATAGTACTCGCCTTTTTGTGGATAAGTTTTGTTTCTCTGAAATTAATGGTGGAAGGGGCTGGGGAGATGGCTCAGTGGAATAAGCACTTCCTTGGCAAGCACAAGGGCCTGAGTTCAATCCCTGGTTCCACCAAAAAAAAAAAAAAAAATAATAATAATAATAGATAAAATCTAATGGTAGAATTGCTAAAACAGGAAGCAGTACATTTAGGTGTTTTTTTTTTTTTTTTTTTTTTTGGTGGAACCAGGGACTGAACTTAGGCCCTTCCACTTGCCAGGGAAGCGCTTATTCTACTGAGCCATCTCCCAAGCCCCCAGTACATTTAGTTTTATAAGAAACTTTCTGATGGTTTTTCTTTGGAGGTGCCGTTTGTGCCTGTGCCCAGTAAAGTAGGAGAATCCCTCTTGTTCTCCATCGTGTGACCATTTGGTATATTGTTAGTGTTTCTAGTTGCATTTCTCTGATGACTAATGATGCTGAGGTTTGCATGCATAGTACAGTTAAAATGCAGTGAGTGCTTAGTGCCTGCCTGGTAAGAGCAGGGTCCTGAGTTCAATCCCTGGTAGCACCAAAAAAAAAAGGAATGTGTGTGCTTTATTACTGTAGAAGACCCTGTACTTCAAGTGCGCTTACCCATGATTCTCGCCATTTTTGGAAGTAGTTCTGTAAGTTCCTTTTCCTGATACCTTTAGTTGCGCTATCCTGGCTGCCTCAGTGTCCTGAATTGATTCAGACATTTATCTTTCACGGTCATTTTGACTTTGGGCTAGAGCCAGTAGACACAAGACGCTGTGCTACTGGTAGATCCAATGAATAAGGTCTATGAGGACAAACCATGTTTATTGGACAGAAGTAGCTGTATCAGCTGCAGTTTGTGATGGGGAGTGCAGATAGGATGGAGGATGGCAGTGTTTGTCCATTTATTTCTTAGTCTGTTTTCTATATATGGATTTCTTAAATACTGTAGTGAGCCCTTTTGTTTGAAGTTACACCACTACTTGTTTTGCAGAATTTGTTTCCTGTTGGATTGCTTTATATTGCTTGTGTCGAACCATTGCATGTCTATGTGCCAGTCTCATTAACATCTCTTTTCTGTTTGGTTGATTTATTTTTATATCTTTTCTTTAGTGCTACACAGTCTGGATGAGTATGACATTCTTTTCCTTTCAAGGAATATTTTAAATATTCTCAGTTGGTTGCATTTCCACATAAATTCTGGAATATATTTGTTTATAACAATCTAATTGGAATGTGTCCACTTGTAAAGAAATAATTGCCTGAAAAAAAATTTAGTTGGAGTTTTTGGTAGAGAAGGAATTGTATCTTTATATCAAATTGGGGAGAACTAACCTTTTAATAATTATCCTATTGCCTATTAATAAAGACCGTTTTAATAATTTATAATCTAATAATCATAATTGTGCCCTCCTTCTTTCCTTCCTTCCATCCTTGCCTTCTCCTATCTTACTGGCTTCCAGTGCAAATACTGTATACCAAAAGGACCTTGTTTTTTTTTTTTTTTTTTTGATGGGGAAAGATGCTCAGTAAAAATTTCATACTTAAATATGCTCTCTGGAAGTTTTGTAATCAGCTGAGATTTTAAAAAACTGGGTGATTTAGTCAGTGTCTTCTCCTTATGTATTAAGATAATGTTTGTAATCCCTTATTTTATTAGTGTGAATTAAATCAACTTTTTGACAAACTATTTCTATTTTCAGTTTTTCCACTAGTGCCCTCCTGGGCTGGGATCTACCCCAGCATGCCCTGTCATTGTCTCTCTTCTGTTTCTCAGATTTTCTGTTAGTCTGCAGCCTTGAAGGTGTCTTGTAAAGTACCTTCGTGGCAGTCTGGATTTTTCTCACAGTTGCGCTGCATCTAGCACTTTTGGAAAGTCTGCCCTAGAGCTGCAGTGCCCTTCTCCTGCCGTCCTCCCACTGGGCTCCCGTTGCCAGAGTTCCATAGTGGAGGTCCATGTCTTAGTCTGATCTTAGGTGAGTTTCCAAGGGGTAGGGGAAGGTACTTAGCTCCACCTTCTGGAGGCAGAGGTATGTACACATTTTTGGCTCTGGCAAAGATTTGTCAAATCGAGATTTATATGACAATCTTGTGTGTCTAGGTACACTCCACTTGGTTGTCATGTATTACCTTTTCTATATATTGCTGAAGTCTATTCTTTTCAAAAGGAGTTTTGTGTTTGTATGAAGGATATTGATTAGTAATTTTTTGTTTTATGTTTATGCACATAAAAAGTTGTCCAAACAATATTAGCACAAACCTTTCATTTCAGTGATTGTCTAATAGAATTAGATATCACTTCGATTTGTATGTGTTGGTGCACTAATGAATCATTCTCTTAATTAGCCTATAAAAGAGCATTAAAAACTTGAAGATGGGTTTTTTTTTTTAATACTGATTTGGATTTTGTTATTCCTGTCTCAGAAATTTACTCATTGTTTCTGTTCAGATTCAGGAGTTGAATATTGAGTCTTCCTTTAACACAGTGAACTTGTGTTCATTTCAGAATCCAGTGGAGAATTTAAAAGTATTAATCAGGGCCGGGGACATGGCTCAGTGGAATAAGCACTTCCCTGGCAAGCGCAAGGAACTGAGTTCAATCCCCAGTTCCGCCAAAAAAAAAGTATTTATCAGTCTGTATCTTACTCTCCCTTAGGACATTTAATTCTTTATAAATACATCTGTGGTAAGGCCGAGGTATACCTGTTTGTTAAACACTTAGATAATGATTTTCCTATGTACTATTTATTAAGAGCTAACAGTCGTTATCCTATTATCTTGTTTTAAAATTTATTGTGTTACATTTAAATTAGTTGCACAGAGTAGAAGATAGTAGCATTTAGTTGTCCAAACAATATTGGCACAAACCTTTCTTTTCAGTGAACTAAGAAATTAGTAGTATGACTGTCTTAACTATAGTTATTGCTTTTCCTTTTCTCCATTTCTCCATCATTGAAATTTCTTCCTATTTTACAATATCTCTGATATATTGTGGATCTTACTGGGTCTTTACCCTTTCAGCTTCTCACACTAGGGAAGACGATACACTGTTTTACACCTGTGTGCCTCATTTATCTCACTTACAAGCATGCTTTTGAATTGCATCCATTTATCTATAAAAAAAATCTAGTTTAGCTCTCTTCATGGCTGAGCAGTACTCCACTGTATAAAAAGAGCACATCTTTTTTTTATCCATTCCTCAGTTGATGGGTATTTGGGTTGTTTCCAAGATGTAGCTGTTACAAATTGTTTTGCTATAAACATCGGTTCACATGTATCACTGGCATATGTTGTTTTTAATTCTTCTAGGAAGATACCAGGCAAGGGAATAACTGAATAAAGTGTAACCTCCAATCCTAGTTTTTTGAGGACTCCACAGTGACTTCCACAGTGGTTGTGCCTGTCTACACTCCCACCAACAATGAAGGATTTATTTATTCCCACAGCCCCTCCAGTGTTTGTTATTGCTTGATTTCTTGGTGATAGCCATTCTTTCAAGAGTGAAATGGAATGTCAGTGCTGTTTTAGTTTGTATTTCTCAAAGGACCAGTGATAATGAACCTTTTTTTCATATATTTATGTGTTGTTTGTATTCAACTGAGAAGTGTGCACTCATGTCAGATGCCCCCCCTTTTTGATTGAGTATTTAAATTTGGGAAGTCTGATTTAAAAAAAATTTTTTTTAAGTTCTCTTTTTTATTTTTAGGGAAGGATCTACAGGGTGTTCAGGGTCTCTCTACTAGATTGGGCTTGTAATAATCTGCCTGCTTACAGCCTCCCAAGAGCTGGGATTACAGGCTGGCGCCACCATGCTCAGTCTCAATTGCCATCTCAACGGGGCCAGCACAGTAGGCCTGAGGATATAACCCGGGGCCCTGTGCCTGATTGTAGGAGCTTTAATCCGCTGAGCTATTTGCCTGACCCTTATATGTTTTTTTAAATTTTTTTTTTTGGTGGAAATAGGGATCGAACTCGGGCCCTTGCTCTTGCCAGGGAAGCATTTATTCCACTGAGCCATCTCCCCGGCCCCCTTTTTTATGTTTTTGATAGCAGTCAGTCCTTTGGCTGAGGAGCAGCTGGCACATATTCCTACATTATAGGCTGTTCATTCTGTTGATGGGTTTTCTTCCTGTATAAGAACTTTTTTAATAAGATGAGATCCCATTGTTGATTCTTTGTGACAGTTCCTTTGCAATCAAGGTTTTGTGTTCATAGTCTTTGCCTGCACCAGTGTCTTCAAGAATTTTGCCTATTCTGTCTTCCAGCAGATTTAATGTTTCTGTTTTAATATTTAGATCTTTGATTCATTTTGAGTTTAGTTTGAGTACATAGAGAAATATATTGTCCAATTTTTATGTTTATAGATTGTAATGCCCCCTGCCTCACCTTTGTTGCCCAGAATTTCTGGTGCTATTCTAGGTCTCTTCTGCTTCCAAATGAATTTTAGGATTGTTTTCTCTAATTCTGTGAGATAGGCTATTAGAATTTTGATTGGAATTACATTGAATCTGTAGAACAGTATTGGAAGTATGACCATTTTCACTATATTGGTTCTTCCTACCCAAAACAAGTGATATCTTTCCATTTTCTGGTATCTTCAATCTCCTTAATCAGAGTACTGTAGTTTTCAGTGTAGAGGTTACTTCACTAGATTGATTCCTAGGTATCTCAGTTTCTTAGGTGCTGTTGGGACAGGTGCTTGTTTCCTCATTTCTGAATTTGTTGAACATGTGCAAGAAGGCTGTTGATTTTTGAGTGTTGACTTTGGGACCAGCTATGCTTCTGAACTTGTAGTATTAAATCTAGCAATATTTTAGTGGGGTTTTTGGAGTTTTCTATGTAGAGTATTTTGTCATCCAAAAATAATAATAATTTAACTTCTTCCTTTCCTATTATTATTCCCATTATTTCTTTTTCTTCCCAGTTGTTCTAGCTAAAGTTTCCAGGGTTGTATTGAATAAGATCAGAGACAGTAGACATCCTTGTCTTCTTGCTAATTTTAGAAAGGTTTCAGCTCTTGTCCATTTAGTGGGATGTTGGCTGCTAGTTTGTTATAGATAGATGGTCTCTATCTCAATCTGATAAAAGCTATCTGTTCCAGTTTTCTGTAAGTTTTTTTGAATCATAAATATGTGCTGTACTTTTGTCTGAAGCTTTTTCTGCATCTGCTGAAATGCTCTTAGGATTTTTGTCCTTGCCTCCTAATCTGGTGTGTTATGTTATTGATTTGTGTATGTTGAACCATCTCTGCATCCCTAGGATGAATCCCACTTGGTCATGGTGTGTAGTCTTTATGATCTGCTGCATTCTCTTTGCCAGTGTCTTATTAAGGATTTTTGCATCTGTATTCCTTAGGGAGATTAGCCTGTAATTTTCTTTCTTAGTTGGGTCCTTTTGCAGTTTTGGTATCAGCATAATACTTCCAGGAAAGAATTTAGTAGAATTGCTTCCCTTCGCATTTCATTGGAAGAATTTGAGAAGTAATGGTGTTGGGTCTTTTCTAAATTTCTTGAAGAATTCAGAGTGAATATGTCAGGGCCTGGGCTTTTCTTTGTTGGTAGGTTTTTTGTTGTTGTTGTTTATTTATTACAGTGTCTCGCTACACATCACGGATTCTTTTTTTGAGGGGGTGGGGGGGGTCAGCTCAGCCCGCCCTGGGGGGAGGGGCTGGCATGGCATGTGGTGCTGGGG